>OMLF01048312.1:0-23506 GCA_900302615.1 Holocentrus rufus | reverse complement strand
CCATCACCAAGGGATGTTTTCTATCATGACAAAAAGTCTGAGCCTCACAAACTCAAACGCACGCGCGAGCACACACACACGCACACACACACACACACACACACAAATCCAGACTAATACACTCACATACACTCAAAGCACTCCATTCTGAAACCCCACCTGAGAGCTAAGTATGGAGTGCCTCCTGGTGCCCTCATCATTGCTCTTGCTCTTTCTCAAATACCTCTCGTGCTTTTTCTCCACAGCAGCAGTAAGATGGCAGACAGATATCTTTTATCAATGTACTCTAACACAAACAATGACGCTTAAGCTCTCATTTTCAAGTTCTTATAAATATCAAGTGTGCTTCTTTCCCGCTAGGTCATATTATGGTGTTCTACGCACAGCATTCAAAATGTTCCAAATTATGCTATTTGAATTTTGCTCAGGGTTAATTTAGAAATCGTATTCACTGTTCACGTTAAGGACTCGAGGCCTTGAAAAGAAGTATGGACAGACAGGGAGTACATAGAAAGGGCTATGTTCACACATGAACAAATGAGAGTTCTTCATGAGTTAATTTATTGCAGGTGAGTGTGTGTATGTACTATGTGTATGTGTGCATAGTGGTGAATCATTATGAAAATATTAAGCCACTGCACACCTTTTATCATACCTTTTCAATTTTCAAAGATAATTAAACACTGATAGTTGTCTCTAAGGACGAAACACTGTAACAGGCATTCAGAAAGTTATTCATTTAGTCTTATTCATTTATTTTGCAATAAAAACTTTTGTTTTGGCAGGTATGAAAGGTCGACATCATCTTTTTGGTAGTTTTTGCTTCTTGGTCAGCTTACACAATATATGATGAAAAGATTGGCACCAAAATCATCTCTGTGAAGCTGCATCTCAATTCACAGGTCACATTTCAAGACATGCTGTATGTCATAGTTGCTGGACAAGGCCGTCCCAATCCTAAGTGTCCTCCGAGTGCGGCCCAGGCATGCAGCCTTCTTTCAGCAGAATTTGGAGGACACCATGAGAGCGTCCTTTGCCGTCCTCCACATCCCAAAATCCATTTTGCAGTTGTCATTTAGGAAAAGTGCAGGGTCGGCATGTGAAAAGGTAAGTAGAGACTACATAAAATGTAATGCAAATTGTTGTCTGTAATCCTGCTCATTTTAATTGAGAATAAATGAAAAATGAAAAGATGTAATTGTAACCTCATCTCATATTTTCACTAGCTAAAGTTAAGCTTTGCAGTTTTGGTTACATTCATTTTATGAATGTCATACTATGTTATGGAGTAACATTTAAGTAATGAGCAACAGCTGTTTGATCTCATGAGGTTACACTAAGGGGAACCCATGATGACACAGAAGAACCTCTGATGGCACAGGAGGAATCCTCAGTAGATCATCCCAATATGTGACTTCTAGCGAGTTACAAGGTCTAGCCTTCTGTCCTTTGAAGACCACACCTCCATAGACCAAGTTCTAAAAAAGAAGCGACCCCTGAATTGTGACACAGCTTGAGTCTGGTACATACCTCTGTCTGCTAGCACTTTAGCACAAATCATGTTAAATAGTTGCACCTATTGATGGAAAATGATGTACCTCAATCTGCCATGCTTGTTCTTGTAAGAAGATCTCTTCTTTCTACAAGATTTCAAGTATAACTGTTGTAGGTTTTTTTTCTGTTGATTTGTAATGGACTTCAGTGATGATGAAGATTGAGATTTTGTTTTTAGAAGATATAAATCTACAGACCATAGAATAAAAGCTAATACTCCCTTTGGATTATCAAGAGGTTTTTCTTCATGCTACAGAACTATCTACTGCAGACAGATGATTTTGGAGTTTTGATGATATTGTATACAGAGACCAGTGGGCCAAAATCCTCAAAAGTCAGCACTGTATTTTCGGACTCTGGGTGTTAATGGTCAAATTATAGGTGTCAGGAATCAATACAGGAAGCCTATGATTGGCATTCGTAGCAGGGTGCCTTAGAGAAAATGATTTCAGCGTCACAAGAATAGCATGAATAGGTACCTTGTCAGATGCAGCGTTGAAGGTGACCCAGTGCAACGCCAGTCAGACATCAAAGGGTGGCAGCTGTTTTCTCAAACTGGGGGGGAGGAGAGGAACGAGGAGACCTGAAGAGGAAGATTGAGATGGCACGTCGGATCTCCAGGAGTGTCACTTTGAGTAATAGGTGAGTGGTGGGTATTCATCTGCCTTGAGAGAGAGAGAGAGAGACAGGGAGAGGGGGAGAATGCACTACATGGACTTCAATGAGACTTCAGTAATTACTTATTACTGCACATATGGATGAGAAGGGCGATGAGAGGACTTGAGGCGCGCATGGCTCTTCTTCCCCCTGAAAACCACCTCCGGGGTGACTTCAAGAACATCTCTGTAATGTTCCAAGACAAAAGTCTCATTACAGGTAATTATGGCCTGCCTATATCAGCCCTGCTCTCTGCAAAGCCTGCCCCTCTGCCTCACCCGTGCTACTTTTATCCTCTCATTCAACACTAGAAGCACCCGGGAGAGGAAAGTGGGGACAGCGCGGGGTAGAGAGGGCGAACGGAACGGGGAGAGGGGGGAGGGGGTGGCTATTACCTGAGAGCAGACACTGATCATGGCCACTGACGCTTTACTGCACTTCCATTCATGTGGAGTGGCTCACTTGCGGGCAGCAATTACCGACCAAATGATCCAAACTGGGCCTTGTGATGGAGTAGCTGGACTGACTGACTGACTGACTGACTGCAATCTTGTCCTTTACTTGTGCGCGCATTTATTGCCCTGTGCTTTTAAATAGACTCGAGCTCCTTCTTGTTTGTTTGAGCTTCCTTTCTCAGGGTGCACTGTGCATGCACAATGCTGTGGTGTATGTTTGTGCATGTGTGTGTGTGTGTGTGTGTGTGTGTGTGTGTGCGTGTGCATGTGCCAATACATTGCACGTTCTAGGTTTAGAGCTTCATATCATTTTGATGATGTGTCAGGCCAGGATTTTTATTTTCTTTGCACATTTTATTAATTTATTAAATTTTTAAAATACTTTGCAATTCTTCATTTAAAAACCTAATTGTTCCCAGTTTCCTCAATCGCTGAGTATGTTTGATGGGTCACTCAGGTCTAAATGCTGTTTGAGAGGATTTTTCACTCAGACAAGAATACAGTTCTGGGGGAAATCATTGAATCTTTGTGATTTTTTTTTCATGAAAGTAGCAATAAAGATGGCATAAAATGATGGTCGTCAGCAGCTTCAACTCAAAAATATTGGCAGTGGTGTTGGCTTTCAAAAACCCATATCGGTCAGACGCCAGTGTGTATATGTCCCTGTATGCACGCCCTGTTCCCCTCTCACCATGCGACCGCCAGTCTGGAGCTGGTGCAACAGGCAGGGCTGTCATCCACAGATCAGAGGCAACAATGGTGTCTTCCTCCGCCGCCTTTGAATATGTCACTGTGGGAACAGCATAATCAACCCCGTGTCACCACCAGCTGCTCCCTCCGGACCACATTAGAATAAACAACAGGCAAGGAAGAGGCCGAGGTATAAAGAGAGAAGACAAGAGGGTAGCGAAGACGATAGTACACTTGGTGCCTGCTGCTGATGGAAAGATGATATTGTTTTCTGTGATTTGGCCCAGTGTCAACGCTGTGCCATCTGTGGCCGCTGGTGAATTAGGGGGCATAAAACACAACTTGAGGGTGGAGAAGCATAGAGAACCACCTCTGTTCGTCTGGTGGGCCACAATGAGGTTATCAATGGAAATATCAATGGAGATTATTCAAGGACGTATTACCAAATTCAATTTTGTATTATTAATATGTTTTGAGAAAAGGCAGTTTCCATCCCATCACTTTGACATGTGCTCATTGCATGTTATGTATGGTGGATTTTCCTTCCACAGGTGCCCTCACTTTTGCTCATCCCTGCACATAAATGCGTTGGGACTGAATGGTTAAAATAGCTGGACATGTTTACCACTATCTCCTTGGATAAAAGACCGCAGAGAGACAAAGAGACGAGAGAGATGAAAACAGAGGTAGTCCAGCACCATGTCCGCAAGAGCTTGCATTGTTCTTTATAATGAAAGATTTCAGACAAGGATGATATGTTCCGTGACAATAGCATGTCCTTGGGAAACTCAGAGAAAATGTGAATGGAGGCTTGTTATCGTCTTTGACAAAGCACCAGTACTACCTGTACAGAGGAGGCATGCTTCCAATTTCTCGGAGGCCAAACACAGGTCACCTTCAAAGTGAATATAACATTTTGAGGCAAAGCGTGCCTCCAAAAACTCCAAAAGTCAAAATGTGCTGTGTTCACCTTGAATAAAAATCAAGTGAAAGGATTTTTTTTTTTTTTTTTACCGCTGTATATGCAGTATGTGGGATATTACTGCAAATGTATCGCATCAAATATAGGCTGTGCAATGCATGGACTACTCTCTATCCACCCTGTTTCAAGTGCCCTTTCACTAGCCAAGATCTCCTCTCATCTCCAGTACCTGTGAATTATACAAAATGACGCGTTCGCCATCGATTTTATCAGTCCACTGCAGTCCCTAGTAATCCCATTATAACATGTCTGTTAGTACAATAGCAAGATATGGCCTGAATAAAGGCAGCCTTTTCTTTGCATTGTCAAAGGTAGGCTGTCTTCCAAATTACTTCTTCAGAAGTTAAAAGGACCACTGCCTAATCAGTCTATTATACCAGACTAATAGATGACCAGTAATTGCAACTAATAAGTTATTACTCATCTACACAAATATTCTAATAGCATGTATTTATAAGCCAATTTTTTCAATGGACATAGTCTGCAGGGAGGGGGGGGGTTCCTATTCACAAGCCAGATAGACAAAAACACAAAGAAATACTCCCACAAAGGAAGCTTAGAAAGCAACCTGTAGCATGTTTTTTCTTCTCTTAGCTGGATTAATATCTAACCTTATTCATGGGGATGTGAAACCACAGCTTCGTCTTCATCTCCTGTCTAGCAGCAGGGCTTTGTTTGGTGCCTGGGCCCCTTTTGAGAGAGACGACAGAGGGAATTACAGATAATGTCCTCTATCCTCTCCTCCCTGCTAGCCTGCTATAGGCCTCAGACACAGAGCTCAGTAGGGACCAGGGAGGTGGACACACTGTACATGATTTGAGTTGCATCCGCCATTGTGGGCCCGACGGGGCTCACAGGTGGAAATGCATTCACTTAGAGAATTACCTACAAGACCAAGTAATATACTCCAGTGTGCAGTGCATAGCAGGCATGTTTGTTTTGTTGCATCTCGTCATAATATCTGGTGTGTTTGGACATTTTTCCTGTTTTTATGATGTGTAAATATCATTATGCAAAATTCGTGGTACGTGTTTACAACTGAAGAGCAGCAAATGTCAAGATCGTTGTTGTTTGTGTTTAGCGAATCTATAGGACATCAATTCCTTATCTAGAAATACATAGAGTTGCCTGTATATGTTGTTGTAGTCTGTAAACACAGACTCAGTGGAAAGCATGTGGCATCATTAACAAATATGTTTATTGACCGCACTGCATTGAGAGTTGAATGGGCAGAGTACAATGGGGGTAGTTAAAGGGGCAGGACACACAAAAACCCACTGGGAGTATACAGCCCCTGCTGATCAATGACCTCATCCAGAGTCAGTTTCTCTTTCAAAGGCGGTGAGACCAAAGAGCAGAGGGGCCTTTTCAGCCTCGCAGATAACAAACCAACACCAGACACCCAATAAAGAGACTTCCACTTCATTTAAAAGCAATTAATATTCTTGGCTGGCCGGCGTGATCCCTTTGGTGTGGCAGGTCTGTACACGCCCCCTGCACTGTAATGGAGTTGACTGGTTAACTTTGAGTCTGTTGCCAGTGTTGGCTGCCCGGGTGAGAGCGCTGATGCGCAGTGGGACACAGTGTTTAGATCAGAGTGAATGGACCTGTCTCACAGCCCACTGCACCCCAAAAGAGCCTCCTCTTCTCCATCTCTTTCTCTATACGTGTCTCGCTCTTTCTGTCTCTCCCTCTCTAAGTCTTTGCCGTCCTCTCTCTCTATCGCTCTCCTCCACTTTCTCTCGGTGTCTATCTTGGCTTTTGTCCCCTTTTTTCCTCCCATTCTTTCTCTTTTTGGTCCTCTTCTCCGCTCAATATGAATTGGCTTTCAATAGGAGCAAGGGTTTAAATAGTTAGCCTTTGTAATGTTTGGTAATGATTGTCCCTTGAGGATGTGAAAGACAGGCTGAAGGGAAGAAAATATTTCGTTCCCTTAAGCACATGCACTCTTGCCCACAGCTGAAAAAACATATTGATCGAATTAAAACAGATTTTATATCACATAGAATTGCGCTTGACTGTTTATTAGCATGGGTTTGGAGAAAGCATAGAAAATAGAGAAATACCATTCAGGACAACAGCAAATATTATTAAGTATTTGCATTATCAATGTAAACTTGTCTGACATGTCTCTTCATTTTAGCTTTTGTGTGCCCGCAGCAGCTTGTAAGTGAAAAGCTGGACCTCTTCCAGATGAGCAGCTGAGAGAGGCAGTCAAGATTGACATGGCAATGACACTGACAGGCACAATACAGAATAAAAACACACACACATACACACACACACACAAAGGTAAAGAAAGTTCAAATTAATTCAGTGTTATTCTCTGCCTTTGAAAAGAAGTATTCCTTGACCATTTTCATATCAGCAGTCAGTGTTGACCATGGCTGTGTACCAGTTCATAAATTATATATTCTCACAGAATCACAAAGGACCTCATTCTCCTGCTCTTTAATTCAATCACAGATATTGCTAAGTACATGTTAGGTCCACTGGTCCATTGTTGAAGTTTTGGCTTTGAATAGAAGTTGGAGTTCTTCACTGACTCCCATTCGTCTAATGTAAACTTAGGGCATCTGCGGAACAACATGTGGCTGTCCTCGTCCTTGTGGACTATGAAGAAAAGATTGCCTTCAGAGACCTTGCCTGGCAAATTGAATAATAATGACCAGTGCATTAGCAGTCGCCTGTTGTTTAGTAGGCTGAGGGTAATGAGGAAATCAATGGGCCACATTCAACAAATCTTTAGCCACAGATGCAGCTGAAAGTGAAAAGAGCTGCCCGGCAATGGTGCTCGTTCTGCCTTGCATACTTTCAGTCACTTTCCAGATGCATAGTGCACAATGATGCAAATCTGAATGCCATGGCAATAACGTACATTAGCCATGTCATTCAAATGCCCTTTATGGAGAACATATGAGGATGATATGTTGACCGGTTAACTGTTTCACCCACATAGACTGAAATAAGCAGCCTGTCAATAGTAGCTTGTAGCAGCCTGTGGGCTTCAATTAAATCCAACTTTTAACCCACCGGTTAGTCGATGAAAACTAGACCTGCTACTTTTACCGTTTTGCACTTGTTTGACTCACTCTGTTCTTCATCTAGTAAATAGGCTTGCTGCTGTGCTGCTGTATTCCAGCTTCATAATGAGCTAATGCAGTCAGTAAAATTTTTGGAGAGGTAGTGGTCAATTAAATAAATGCCTGTGTTGAGTCGGTGCTGCCAAAGACACTTTGTTCTCATTGCGGCTGATTGATGCTGAATGAATGAAAAGCTTCAGTGTTGGTTTATGCAGTCAGTGTTTGTTTTGTGCCGTCAGTGTGTTCTGTTCTCAGCCCTGTTTGTGTGTCAGATTGCTTGCATGTATATGCATGTAAGTTTTTTCAGATGGGGGCCAGTGAGGCATTTCTACATTTTTATTTGATAGTTGACAGTTGGGAGAGACACAAAAGATTGGAAGAGAGAAAAAGAGATCCCAGGTCTGAACCGATAATGTTGCAGTTTCATAGAATACCCCTGATCTGTTTTTCTTTCTGTGTGCCTCTGAGCATTTTCTTTTGCTTGTGTGTGTGTGTGCTTGCTTCATCTCTGCAGCTTTGTGCAACCAGCTGTGTGTGTGTGTACTCTACCTGGTTTACCTGCTCCAGGAGAGCGGGCAGCCAGCAGCAGAGCCGTCAGTTTACATCCACTGTCAGATTTCCATCATCGCCAGGAGGAGACGTCATGTCTCCCTGCGATGGATACAACATGATTTCGATGCTGGGATAGCGGGAGTGTTGCTCCTCAAGAAGTCATCATTGTTTTTTGGTTTGCTGGCAGTGGCAGCAGTGGTGCGTGCAGCATGGTCTCTCAAAATTTCAAGAAGTGAGCATTCTGAACGCTCTGTGCATACAAAGTGAGAGGCATGTGTTACCACACCATGAAAGGATTAGCTGCAGTTTGATACTGAGATAGTGCAGTGGAAAGTAATGGTGTGCAGGCTGGGAGGAGGAGTGGATGGACCCATTTCCCATCAGCTCTCTCATGAACCAGGCTCAATTCCCAACTAATGCAAAGTTTTACTATGAGTGAAATTTTAATTAGGGATGCGCCTAAATGAAAACTCTTGGCTGAAGCCGAAACTGAATATAAGGAAACACTTGGCCGAATACCAAATACTGAGTACGAGTATTTTAGCATTTATTTCCCAATTTGTACTACAGCACATGTTAAATAAATTTTGCTTTTGATTTATGCTATTCAATGACAAAACTTGAAGATGTTACTCAGTAGAGTACAGATCTGCTCAAGGCGTGTGTGGGGACACAATGTCTATATAAAGTAGATAATTGTTGTTGTGCCACAACTGGTTGTAGAGGGTGAGAGGGGTTTTCCACGATGACTTTGATCTTGTCCCTCGTCCAAAGACCCGAGAAGATTAAGCAAATTAGTATGAAACAGCGACGGCTGTTTTACACTTCATTTTTTACAGTAGTGAAGCATCAGGCTGTTGAACCTATTTTAACCCCCGCTTGTTGACAGATTCCATCAGGCTCTGACACTTTTTACAGTGTTGTTCTTTCATGTGTCTGCTCTGTGTTCTGTTGACTTTCTTCATCAGCAGTGTGTTTTATAAACTCGCCAAGAAAACGCAATCCACCCCCTGGATTTTTTCACCCGCCGTTGGAGTGAACACGGCCACAATAAAAAAATTGCCGTTTGAGTCGCTGCTCTCCTTGCAGTCAGTCATTAACGGTGCATCGCGTTCACACACAAATGCAGCCAAACTTTTCAGCCTTTTCACGCTTTCGGCCAAATAGTGAATGTCTTATGTTTTGCTATTTTTGGCCGAATATTTTCGGTGGCCAAAGGTTCAGTGCATCGCTAATTATTTAATTTAGAAAAAGTTTCTCATGACCAAAAGCTTTGTAAAATAGAATTGCTGTGAGGACACAACTGACAAAAATCATGGAATAAGCATGAAATGTGAACTTGCATGGTTCTCATTGTTGGCCTGACTCACTGATAATTATGTGCTTATTCCATGATTTTTTTTGTCTGTTGAATCCAAAAAGGTCTTCACCTCAATCAACCATCAGTTTGACATAGTGCACCTTTAATTCCACCTTAACTAAAGTTCTGCTAAACTTAACAATTAGCAAACCTTTTTATCTGAAAGAAAAAGTTTGTCCAGTTCATGCTGTTATCATAAAATCCTTTCATACTGGAGAAACACTTTATAAACATTGTTTTTGTCCACAATATGTAATCTGTTTTTCAGATTTCATGCTCATTTCATGAAACTGTAGGAGACTGTGCAATACGTGTGTTTGTATGTCCACTCTATTCATTTGCATCTTCAACATGTGTATACAGTCCAAGACACCTGAGCGCACAGAGCTGGCCACAGATTATGTATTCTGTGAGGGGCGCAAACAATACGCATCAGAGTTTTCAGAAACCTGCGCAAATGAAAATTCATCCTTATTGTTTGTCACATCAAACGGGGCTGGAGCCCAAAGCAGGCTCATTTGCAGCTGAATGTGGGAGGCAGTGGGGACGGTGGCCTGTTTAGCATGTGTTTGTGTTGCAGAGGTGGTGGAGGGATGGAGGAGGAGAGGTACCAGTGGGACACAGCTGGTGTGCCACAGTCTCAGCCTTCTACCTGCTGCTATCACAACTGACAGGCTGGGCCCAGACCAGAGACTAATGGTCTCTTCTCCGGCTGAACTTGAGACTGGACACTAAGCCTTTTTTGCAGAATCTACCCATGCATCAGTCTCGGTGCTGTCTTGCCTCATCCATCAGTGTCAAATTTGTCTGCTTGATTGTCCAGCCGTCTTCTTGCCTGTCTAGCTGTCTGCAGGCAAGCACAGACCGAATGTTCCAGTAGATAATACACATAAACCTACTCTCTTGTGTGGTGCGTATGTTTGTTAATATCCTTTGTATACATTATATTCCATTTTGAAGAGCACCTGTATGTCTGGCCTTCAATATTTGTTGTTAATATTTGTATTTAATATTTCTTTTAGTGTGCCTGTGTATGCCTCTATGCTTCTTTTTCCTGCATGTATGTGTGTGTTTGCTTCATCCTTGCAGCTTTGTGCAACCAGCTGTATGTGGTTACTCTACCTGGTTTACCTGCTCCAGGAGAGCAGGCAGCCAGCAGTGGAGCTGTCTCTTCACATCCACTCGGTCAAATCTCCATCATTACCAGGAGGAGACGTCATGTCTCCCTGAGATGGATATGCCGTGATGTAGATGCTGGGATATTGGGTGTGCCGCTCCTCAAGAAGTCACTATTCGTTTGGGCTGTTGGTGATGATGAGGAAAAAATGGCTGCATGTGTATGTGTTTGTGTGTATGTTCGTGCAGGCGTTTGTTCTGTGTTGTTGTCGAGCTGTGTCTGACCAGTTGCGTGTGTTTACCCTACCTGCGTTCATCTCCTGGTTTACCTGCTCCAGGAGAGCAGGCTGCCAGCAGCACAGCAGTCGCCTCGCTTCACGTCCGCTCTGTTAGACCTCCAACACACTGAGAAACAGAGACAAGCACTCACTGCTTCTCCCTCTCTAAGACGTGTTTACTTCACCATCCATGCTTCGTCAGTAAACACAGCCGATAGATATGTTCAGTTATGCAGCAAACACAAGCCCAGCGCAAAAAGACTGATGTCTAGAAGTGTTTTTGTCTTGCATAGTGCTCTGCATGCAGAACATTGGACCTTGGAATTGAAATGGCAGCATAATAGCATCGTATTATGTTCAGTAGTATAGGACCATGTCCTTCCTTCTCCTCTGTCTGTGCTCCATTGTGAAGGAGGCAGGTGCTGTGATGGAGTGCACAGGCAACGGTGGTACTGAACAAGGACTATTCAATCTATTAGCTGATCAGTAATGGTACATATATTCTCAAACAGGTGATCAGCATTTTGTTTACTGGTAGATGGCCCATACCAATCCAGTTTTGTGCACCAGAAGCTGTTTGCGTCTTTAAAGCAACGTCAAGGAGTTTTTAATTGGTTATGAAACAGTCTCAATTTAATACCGATGCCTATATGTGACCTACATAATCAAATGTGACCATCAGCAAGAAAATGGGCTTTCTGTATAGCTATTCTAAAGGCCTGCTACTAACCCAGTGTCAGACAGAACAATTTACGGCACACAAACAGGAGAGCCTATGTTTACATTACATGTAGCATTGTAGCATGAAGGACCGCAAGATGTTACTAGGAGGAGGGAAGGACATTTCTCTTCGTTTGATAACGTAAGTAAAATTAGCCTTGTCTGCTTCCAGACTCATTTAAAAAAAAGACAAGTGAAGAAGAGAGAGAGCACCAGTGAACAGCTGTGGTCGAGTGAACTAGAGATTGAACATGGAGACTGACCAGTGGTGGTGGAGGAAGCTAGAGAGAGGCGGTTGTCATGTGAGCTAGAGATTGAACGAAGAGTGTGACCGGCGGTGGTGAACACAAAGCAGTTGAATCAGATAAACAAAACCTTATTTTCTGATTGTTTGACAGCGGTTACATTCTAAAGCACAAATGAACACGTCCACACCTCCACACAGACCTGTAGGAGCATCCTGCATTGCTGGATTTGGTGGTGAATGCAGCCTTACATGTAACGTAGGTGTATGAACAGTACTAGAATATAGTTTAGGAATTGTTTCACCATCGCTGTATTAGAGTTATTAATCTCACATAGCCACAAATAGATCCATTACCTCATCGCTATGAATCCCGCAAACAGCTGTTTAAAAAAGACAAAGCAGTATTAAAAATAAGATCACTTCCAAAAAAAAGATAAAAAGATGGCAAAGATCTTTACGACAGGAGGCGGTGGTGCTCATGGGAAATGCGGTCTTCATTCCCTTCATTGTCCACAGGGACGACTGAAATCAACACAAACTCAAAGCTCCCTGTAGTTGTTTTAACAAATTTTGTGCTGCAGTGCATTATATCTGCTAGTACTGTTAAATGTGGTATGTAACCATTGATTAGAAAATAAATCTCATATTTTTATTCCACTATGAATTCAAAACAACTAGAATGTTGCTCAGTCTTTATGTTTAAACTGCACTACACCACAGTATTGACAAAATGTAAACGAATGAAAAAATATTCTGAAACCATACTTGAGGTGAGATTATATTCTAATATATCATATTGAAATATGATTATTTTGTATTGATGTGATCCAAAAAGGACAGACAGAGAGAGGGAAATTCTGAATTCTATCTGTCAGATGGCCATGATCCATATATTCACAAAAATTGAAGCTGCCTCCGACATTTTCAAATGAGATTTTTTTTTTCCTCCATTTTTTGTTCGTATTGCCTGACTACTGAGGACTGTTCAACATCCTCTGAGTGGTTTGAACCTGATAAATGGCACAGTGTTAAGTATAAGTCAACACCAAATGACACTTTTTTTTTTTGCAGTTTGAGTTTATGACATACTTGAATTCTTTGAGCATCGTTATTCATTATCAACATTATTCTGCAACCCTCATAAAGGATTATTTATTAATTATTATATTGATATTCAGACTTGTGTCCTTGAGATGTCTCATTTTCTATGCCTTCTGTCTTAACCTTTGGCAGCTTGGTATTGCAACCATTTTGCATGAAACACACAATACTATGATAAACCATACAACCATGTAACGTTTTTGTACCAAAAGCTCTACCTCAGAGGAAAAAAATGAAAGAAAAAGTAAACTTACCCCCCTTTGGAGCTCAGTGTATAACCAATCTATGATGTTCAATGCATTTCAGACTGTGGACTATATAGGTGGAGGGAGCAATAACTGTAGTGACAGAGAGCAAGAGAGTGAGTTTTCCAATCAAGAAAAAGTAAGACTTGCGCCTTTTGCTCAAAAGGTAACGTGTCTTAGGGCTGCCTTTCACTCAGGGCCACTGAGGTACTGTCAGTGGAGAAATTGGTATCTCTGGTATCTCTACAATGGATTTCTGCCTGCATGATAGTTAAAAGAAAAAATGGTGAGTGTTGAAAGAAGCACTTGCTTTTTGATTCTGAGGGACTGACAGAAAACCTATCATTTTATATTGCTGAAATATAGTGTTACTATTGAATGACCATAGGGATACTATTGGCCACATTTGATTTAATACAGCTGCATTGATCTCACCATGGTGGGCCACCACAGCATGGAAACACTGACTGAACTACCATTGTGAAGACCCTCTCCCTGCTAGAAGTGAAACCTAACTGCAGCTGTGAATAGAAACACACCGACTGACATTGCCATCTAAAGATGCCGACCATTAGCAGGGCTAAAAACTGGTGACAGTGTGAATGTACAGTGTGAGGACTTTCTGCATTTTAAATAATTGTTCTGGATGGTCTGGGCAACAGGAAATGATTAGTCAGACACTGTCCTGATTGTCCTAATGTCCTAAACAAAAGTCAAGGCAATTGTGTTAGCTGGCAAACACACACCATGAGGCCCACAAACACACACACACAAACACACACAGATGTCTCATTGATTACTAGCGCATTTTAATACTTTTTGGCCGTCACCTCCTTTTCTCCCATCAGAAGTCTTCACTGAACAAAGGCTGCGTATTTTCACTCTGCCAGATGTTCAGTGGAAGGGAGGAATAAACATGTAGGCGTGACTGTTTTTATCTGCGGAGCTAATGGGCAGAGCTAGTCAGGAAAATCTCCAGGTGCCATTAGCTGATTGGTTCTCTGACTGGCAGGGTTTTCAGATTCAACCAATCATCAACCTGTTTAACCTGTTAGCATGCTCAGCAGGTCACAGAAGCATTTTTACAAATTTAATGCAAAATTTACATAAATTTGAGACCTTTTATTTTATTTTATTTTATTTACACAAATTAAAAAAAAAATTACACACATTTAATAAAATACACATTTTAAACATTTTTAGAAATTTTAAACATTCTAAACAAATTGGTAGAATTTTGAGATACCATGTCAGCATACCTTTACAGGTCACTTCTCTAGCTGTCTTGCCACTGCTTTTTGTGCTACAGTCCTTGCTTTAGCCCGCCTCCTCCCCAGCTCTACCTGGATCTGTTTTATGTTCTACGGGGGATTGTGTTTATGCCTACAAACCTATGTATGTGCCGCAGCAATCTATGAAACAAATGTACATGCAGCAGATAACATGAAAGAATATCTAGTGCGCCAAAGTCAAACCCATTATCATGCCTCTTCAATAAAGGAATACATTTTCTATCCATGAGTTGTCCTGACTGAAATGAGTTTCTGGCAATGGCCGTTCGTGGAAGGAGTGAAAGGAAGAATGGAAAAATAACTACAGCCAGTTTATCCCTTCAGTAAAGCAGAAGAAGAAAACTTTGACTGAAGAAGCAAAGGAAGCCATGGGGTTTGGGAAATGTGGTCTTAATTTGAGAAATCCTGCCACTAACAATACCACTGGTGTGAGATACTAATCATCAGTGTATCAATAGTTTCTTTGAGGTAATAATATCAAGATATCACAGTTCCTTTGACAATGAGTTTTAACATCTGTACGGTCATATCTTTACTTTCATTCATTTCACAGATGATATCCTTGTCCCTCTACTTTTTTGGAGGAGAATATCCTCAGCATGCCTAATATTTCAGCTTACATGTTGAATAAATGATCTATGTTTTTGGGTAATTAATGAAATATCTATTATAATATATGCTTTACAATGATATAAAATCTTCAATATTAATCCAGTCTGTGTGCTTTGTGTGGAAGCCCATTTCCGCCAGTTAAAGGGAAAAAAATAGATAAAAGTCAATATTATGACATAAGTCAAAAATCTCAATTTCATTTTTTTATCTCATTATTTCAATTCATAAATCTCAATTTTGATATGTTATCTCATAATTTCAACTTTTAATCTCATAATTTTAACTTTTTATCTCATGATTTAGATTTTTACTCTCATGATTTTGGTTTACCATGGGATTTTTTTTTTTTTTTTTAGCAAGGCTAAGTTTTAAGTTTTCTTTTATTGGCAAAAATGGGCTTCCATAGTTTTGTATGTTCTACATGTTTCCAGACATTTGGTAGTAATGTTGAAAAGTGCAGAGATTTCTTTTGAAACTAAAGCATAAGTTATATGCTCAAGGATTTTCTATATGGAACAAAAAAAAATCTTTCTTATTATTTATTTTTTTTTTTTAAGTATCAAAAGCTTATACCTATGTTCTAACATCAGCTGAATAGAATAGAAGAATAAATGGCTAAGGACAGGGTATTATACAGTTTAACTTTTACCATTCATCCAGCCTGGTTGTTCCGACAAATCACTTTCACTCTGGATTTCATAGTTTTTTCACTCTTTTCACTCTTTGTCATCATCTTAGTCACCTCCATACATATAACAGGAACTATTGACTGGGTTATGTATGGAGATTGGAGCTCAGCTGAATATAGCTTTGTATCTGGTCTTTTATACAGAAAGAACATTTTTATGCTACTACAAAGACAAGTTCCTTTTGAGGCCATTAAAGAGCCCATGAGACTATTGCAAACAGGATTTCATAGAACACGGCTGGTGATACCAGAGACCTTGTGCTGTATACTTTAGTACAGTGAATAGCATATTTGTAAGTTTGAGACCCAAGGAGGATTAAGGGATGACCACTGTCTTAATTATGTCTCATTCATTGCTTGGTCAGTTGAGGCGACCCACGGAAAGGAAACTTTGTGTTGACAGCCAGTGTGCTGTGTTGTTTTCTTCTTTAGATTCCTGAAGTCAAGGGTACCAGCACCAGGCTTCAGAGACTGAATCACAGCCTGGCAACAAAGCAGGCTCGGTGTTGTGGTTGGCCTGCCAGTGTACTCTGGTTTTTGATCAAATTCTAGGCTGGGAGTCAAACTCTCTCAATCAAACTCTTTTTTTCCAGTGTCCTTGCTAATGAACGGCACTAATTGATTGAAAACGCTGGTGGGAGGGGATGGGTGAGCAGCGGGGTGAGCAGGGTGCTAGTGTGAGAGAGTGAAGGGAGTGTGAACACAACAGCGTCTGGATCCGGTCCAGGCTGATGTGGGGGCCCACAGCGGAGAGCCCGGAGCATTGTACATGGAGGAGAGAATATAATACAGAGTACAGTGAATACAAGGGAGCAGACACATAAAGGGACAGTCAGCTCAGGCCCTCAGAAGCCGCTCCCCTGCTGACAGTGAATATACTTGGTAGTTAATTACAATAATTCCTGTGGGCTCAATCATGGCGTGCGTTTGTGGGCAATTACAATGAGGACGCATGTGCCGTGTGTTGTGTGTGTTTGGCAAAAACTCTGGTCTGCATCACACTGGCCTTTTCTTCTTTTTCTTTCTGGGTTGAAAGTCAAGGCAAAATCCCCTTAACTAGCATGAAAGCAAAAGCATGATGTTCCAGGTGCCCCCAAGGCAAGCTGGGAGATGTAGTCTTTGCAGTGTCCAGCGATCTTGTCCCAGTTGGTCATGCCTGTGGGCCATATCAACCAAGTACCAGGGCACATTGTTGAGCTCCACAGTCCTCTCAGAAACAGTGAGGTCACCCACCTTGCAGAAAAACCCCATTTCGGCATGTCTGTGCTATTCTCTCCATAACTCGCCTGAGGTTGTGACATTGGTGAACAAACACCTGTTGATTCCAATCTTGACAAAGCTCCTCAAGAGATGGAATGGAAGGGAGACGGTTCACTCAAGGGCTACTTCCTTCTGCATTTTTGGGGAAAAAATAAGGACCGGAAGCTCAATAAGAAACTCAATTGGGCTGAACTGTCTTCTTATTCTGCTTCTTCTGCTTCTTCTGCTTCTGCTTCTTCGTTTTCTTCTTCTTCTTCTACTTCTAAGTATATGAGACTTTCTTAATTGTATTTTTATAAAGTAACAGAGTTCTGCCCACATTATAGCTAACATTAGCTTCACACATAAGGTTCACTATGGGCAGCAGCTAACTTCTTGATGACACTGCCTCTCATTAATTTTGACCTCAGTTACATCTCTTCCTCGAATCTATATCCTCTTTGGTTCTCCTATTTCCTTGGACTTCTGAGTTTACGGAGAGTATTTGTGGGTTTCTGCATCTGCTCGCTTTGCAAAACGCATTTCCCTAGGGAAACCATTAAGGCAAAAAAACAACAAAAAAAACAAAAACAAAGCAGAACACGCAAAAGACGAGTGAAAGCTGAAATATCAGAGCTCTCAGATGCAATATTTAATAACTTGTACAAATCATTGGGACTATAAACAAGTTGCACTTTATTGTTCAAGTTTGGATGGACAACTGGAGAGACCAATGAGCAGGTGGTGGGAGGGTCTTATTCGCTCCCTTCCTTTTTCTACAATAGTCAGGGACCTTCTTCCAGGCTTGACTGCTCCACCTGACCAGACGTCAATCTCACACTCCCTTTTATGTCACACCAAGCTTGGTGGATCAAAACAAGCTTCTTTCTTGAGGGACTTACTCTTTTCAGAGGTAGCATAGAATGTGTTACACTGTATGTCAATAAAACATCTCTACTGCAGCAGTGGGTCTGCAGGTTATTATGGCCATGGTCAACACGTCTACTAACAACAATCATCCTTCTCATATAAAAACCCATAAAAATATTAGGTCCCAAAATCAGGACATTAGGGAGTAAACATAGCAAAGAGTTCTCAAGGGATCTTTGTACTGATGATGGCTTGATGGGCTGAAATGTCTGCTGTAATTATCATTGATTGTTTTCCACTTTTTGAACACAATTTTGCCCCATGTCTCAAGAACTCTTTTACTATTGTCACTCCCTTATATTATGCCCGAGCACACCAGCGTGCGGTTCATTCTCTTTCAGCACACAAAATATGATGACAAAAAAGTTAACATATGGTATTTTAAACAAATATTTGGTTGAAAAATAACAAAAATGGGTGTTGTTCCGAAGAAGACACGTGTGTAAAATGATACATCCTTTATAAGAGACACATGCATAACACAAGTGCTCTGAACACCATAGTCCCTGTTTGCTTATTGTTTTCAGTAACAGCTGTTAGTCTCTAAAAGTGGTTGTCAAGGTTTGAAGTGTTTATCCTGTGCCACCACAATAACAATAGATCATATTAAGTATAATTGACATTGGAAGAAGAGGTGGAAAACAGTGGCACACTATAGGCAGAGTGTTTAAAATTTTGCACAAATGGATTCAGTCTGCCACATCAAGGTCACACCTGTCTGTCTTGTCGCTCCTTCTTTTAGGAATGGGAATACCATTCACTATGGCAGCCAATTCATAGGTTTATATTCTCAGAGGTTGTCATTGTGAAATTTCAACTGTTCATGTGCTTGTTGCAGTACTTCATCACACCACTCCCTAGAGGAACTGTTTGCAAAACCTTGTAGGACCAACACCGGGTTGTTGCGAGGTGGGAAGAACTCCGGTTTGGTGTCTTGTAGTCAAATTAAACATAAAACATAAACACCATATACTGTTATATTACTGACATAGATTGTTATATTTTATGTATTTTGACTTTTACCCGATCGTGTAGGTGTTGACCACATCACTATGGACATGGGAGCTTGACTGACCGGTTGAGGGGTCATCTGTGGCAAGCAATGACTGGAATAATGGGATACCAAAGTTGTTGGAGTCAGCCACACACAATAGGGCACATACTGTATAAAAGCAAATTTTCTTCATTGCAAGACACAATTGTATGGGCTTGTGGAAACTCAGAAAAGAAATGTGAAAAGCAGGCAAGTAAAAACATATCAGTGTCTCAGAGGCAAACCAGGAATTCCAGTGATCATGTTTGAGATTCTGTTTGAATAGCTTTGCATAAAATAGCTGTAGATTTTTATTTTACCCATACCACTTTGTATGCATCTCTGCAAACCCGTAAAACTTTTCAGACCCTCTGACCCACCATTTTCAATAGCTCTATTTAGACAAGTTGTGATCAGTCTGTACTTTCTTGGCTAAAGATTTTTTATCTTTTTCAGGGACCAAAACACATTCAGGCAGTTTTTTATATATTGAAGACCACTGAGGCAATTCCTTTCTCAGCCCTTAAAGGTCTGTCAAACTATCCTGTAATCAGGATGGGGCTTTATACAAATATATGAAACTACATTTCCTTATCATATGAAAGAAGCAATGCTAGGTTGGTCCAATGGGGATACCTAAATGAGCGAAAAAAAAATGTAAAAATAATGAATTTGACTAAAATTTGGAAGAAGAAGAAGAAGAAGAAGAAGAAGAAGAAGAAGAAGAAGAAGAAGAAGCAGAGATAGATCGCTTCAAAACAAAATGCTCACAGTTAAGTGCTCACAGTTAACTTGACCCCAACAGGGAACTTTGCTTCTGCACGCCTCATCGGTGGTGCATTAACATTTGTTGTTAATGGCAACAGGCCCCACTAAGTGACAGCCGATGAGGATTTAATGCTCCTGCGATAACATCCACGGGGGAATTTGGACACCATTTATCCTAAATTCTAAAAAAAAAAAAAAAAAAAAAAAAAAAAAAAAAAAAAAAAAAAAGAAAGAAAGAAAATTCTCTTAGTTCATCTGATTTGATTTGCATTCTTGATATCAAATTTGTTTCACGATTGGCATGAACTATAGGCCTAATCAATTTTTAAACGATACAATGCAAATATCACAGCAACGGCGTAAACAATGTAAATTAGATTGATATGGGAATACTGCCCTATTTACCCTATCAGATCCTACGAATGATATAAGAATAGTAAGGTCTTAATGTAGGGGATAAAGTGGTATTCAATAAGTTAAAGTCACAAAAATCTCCATAGACACACTTTGAGTTCCTATAAAGAATTTTTTTTAGCCTAATGATAACTATATATATATCCTGATATATACCTCATATATATATATATCAGGATTTTTAGCAGGACATTATTTTCCTATCGAAATACAGTATATCAAGCAACATTGTGCGTCAAAAAATAAATAAAGTCATAACAACATTTTATTATTTTAAATTAGATTTATTCAAAAACGAACAACTCAATGGACATAAGGAAAATATTGTCCATAAACCATATCACTTATTAACAAACGTATACAGCACTTCTCCACTGAACTGCGAAATATCATACTTTACACTTTACATAGGCTATAACGAAATCCATACACTTTTTTCTAGAAGTAAGTCCTTAAATAAACTGGGTGCTGCTGGCTGCTTCTTTAAGAACAGCATGCCTCGGCAAGAAAGTGCAAATTTAAGTACAATGTTATTCAACGAGGCTGGGGGGGATCAGATCTTTCATGAATCACTAAGTTCGATCATAAGTGTCATTACAAAACCTTGTTTGGTGAAATGAAATGCCTTTTGCTGTTTTTAAAGTGCCTGACACAGTTTGAATGGAGAAAATGCAAAAAGCTGCATTTGTTTCCCATTATTCTTAATTATAAAGAAAAAAAATCATATTCCTTTATACCACATAACTTATAGGCTGTATCCATGTCCCGTCTCGTGGAATGTTGGGCTTAAAAACAGGATTTGATTATATATCAGTATCATTTGCGAAATTATAAATACCCTTTCCCGGGGGAACAAACGGGGATTACAAAAGACAGTCCTGTAACCTTTTTTTTTTTTTTTACACTGCAAAAAATGTCCACTTTAACATGTCATTTGGGCTCATATTCAGTGTTTGCTTCACAAACGCAAAACTATAAATCTGTAAACAATGGTGTGATATAATTTCACTTTTTCTCATTTGTTTCCAAGTGTCTGTAAATTAAAAAAACGGAAAAAATGCAGATTTTCCCACTGGCATCAAAAAATGACGCTGTAGTCAAAAATATTCTTGAAACAAGCGGATTTGCATTTGAAACAAATGGAACTGCCTGAAACGCTGTCACCAGAATTTATAATTTTCCCTCAAGAATTTATAGGATGTCCTAATGAAAGGTTCAGTCCCGTGCAACAGTGGGACATGTGTCCTGCTGAAGTGTGCTTGAGCGAGACACTGAACCTTACACCTGCCTAGTCATTATAGGCCGCTCTGGATTAGAGCATCAGCTAAATGCAGTTATATTTAACATATAGGCATACGCCATGCTTTAGCCTAAATGAGTTCCAATTAGATTTTTTTTTATCATTATAATTAAGAAATAGCAAGCAAAAAAGTGCAAGGAATTTATTTGCAAAAAAAAATAACTTGAGGGGAACATTCAAAATCAATGTTTCCCCCAAGCTGTGTATTGTATTGGCCAATTAATAACAATATCTTATTGCTCCATTTATAAATGATTAGGATATATGTGGGTTTGGAATGTTTTTAGTAACGAATGATACTAGATGTAGTGCATTCTCCCGAGAGTTCAGTGAACTGACGCCTGTGATCAAAGTAAAGATGCCGGACTCAATATAAGACTAAATGACATGTTTTACAGTGTACACCAATCAAAGACAGTGAGCAGTCTCTTTTAACGGCCAGGGCAACATTTCAGTCGTTGTTTTTGCTCGACTCTTGGTCGCTCTGGTCGTCGGTGAAGCACACGTCCACGTCGCTGTCGTTGTCGCTCTTTTGCTCCGCGTCCTCGAACAGGCCGCTCGGTTTCTCGTCCAGTTTCTTGACGGTCTGCCCGGGGTGTCTGGACTTGACGTGCCGCTCCAGGTCCCGCCTGCGCACCAGCACCTTGCCGCAGAACTCGCACCTGTACGGGGTGTTCCCCTCTGCGTGGAGCCGGATGTGCTTGTTCAGGTTGCTGGGGTCTCCGAAGGGCCGGAAGCACACCTTGCACTTGAGCGGCTTGTAGCCCGTATGAGTCCTCATGTGGATTTTCAGCCCGTATTTCCTCGAGTAGAGCTTGCCGCAGTATAGACACAGGTGTCCCTTTTTCGGTTTGCCGGAGCCGGCGCTGTTGGCGCTCCCTGCGGGCATCGAATCCAGCCTCGCCCGGTTCTTCTCCGCGGCGATTTCGGACAGCTGCTGCGTGTGCATCGCTATCTCCCGGTCGATGTTGGTGATGGAGCCTAGGTCTTGGTTCAGAGAGGGCGCACCGAAGTAGGACATTGATTCTGGGTACTTAAGGAGGTTGCTAAAGTGGAATTTCAGCGGGTAATAGGGCGAGCTGTATAGGAGCTCCCCGTTGTAGACAGTGAAGGGCATGAGGGGGATGTTACAGTCTCCACCGTACGGCTTGACACCGTCGAACTGAGGGAGGGAGAACCTTTCAAAATGGAGTCCAGGGGTCATCTGGGGGTAACGGGAGGGGGACAGGCCGGAGTGCATCCGACTCTCTACATGCTTGAAAGCCGAGGTCTCCTCGATATGAGGCAGCAGCGGGAAACCCCGGATGGCGTTTGTGCACGGCACCATCTGAGAAGTGGAGTCCATTATTGCGGGTGCGCACTTGGGAGGGTGGCTCCCCCCTCCATTCAACGACTCGCCCACGTTGCGGATGGGTTTCATGTTTCCAATGAGTTTGCCGAAGCCCAGGCCGCTCAGCTTCCCGTTGGCCTCCTCTCTGGAGGCGTCGGCGGCCGGGACTTTGGAGACGCCCGTGGGTTTGAACGCAGAGCGGACGCCCGGGTGGAAGCCCATGCTGCTCAGCACCGAGGAAGTGGCGCCGAGGCCGAGGAGGTGTCCGTGGTTTCTGGCTGAGGTAACGCTCATGTCGAGGGCCCTGTCCTGCTCCTCAGAGCTGCTTTTCTTTGACAGTCCCGCTTTGTTGAGAAATGGCGAGGAAGACACGGCCCGCCTGCCAGAGTCTGAGATGGAGGTGTTATGGTGGCTGCTCCGCGGGGAGGTGGAGTTGTTGGGGATGTCCCCAGACTTTGGTGACCTGCTGAAGGTCTCCGTGCCTCTGGCCTGCTCGCTGTTCACGAACCCCCGCCCGTTGCTCAGAGCGCAGTGGAAGTGGACGTGGGCCTTGAGTGTGTTTGGGTATTTGAATATTCTCCAGCAGTACCAGCAGATGTAACGCTCCTCACCTGCAGGAACAACAGGGAAATGATATTAATGATATAATGGATGCGCAGCATTAAGTGACACTGCACAGAATGTCAAGTAACTTCGTGTTGGTGACAAGAATTTATTACATTTCCCGTGCGTAAAATGCAAATGAGAGGTTAAAGAGAAAAGGCCCAAGAGTCCGATCCAGACACCACACCCACCCACCCACGCACGCACGCACACACACACACACGCACACACACACACACGCACGCACGCACGGACGG
>OMLF01048308.1:0-16503 GCA_900302615.1 Holocentrus rufus | reverse complement strand
ATGGAGGGGGGGGGGATTAGCTGTGTCTGATATGTGGTTGCTCCTTTACTACTCTCTTAAGTTTTACCGGCTTCAGCTGAAGTGCGGCCTGGGACATGGGTCAGTGCTCGGACGTCACAGGACACCACATACTGGACGGGCTCTGACAGCCAGGGACCAGAAATGATCGATCGAGCACCGAAAAGCAGCAAGTGAGAGAGAGAAGGAGGCACGGAGAAAGTGAAGTAAGAGACAGAAATAGAAGACAACGAAGAAGAGGGCAGAGGAGAGGACAAGGGTTATGAGGGGAAAGTAGAAATGAGCACAAGGAGTGAGTATCGGTCAGATGATGATAAAAATATAGAGATAGAGATTGGAGGCTGAATAATAGATCGGACAGACGGAGGGACACGGAGAGGAGGAAAGCCAGAGTGGAAAAGAGAGGAAGGAAAGAGGAGAGAGAGAGAGAGAGGGGGATGAGGTATCGTCTGTGAGGTCTCATCACACACCTGCTGACACTGCTTTAATCTCAGGGCCAAGAGAAGACCAGAGGGCCCACCGACGCATGCATACACACACACACACACACACAGCGGACATGGCTGTCGGCATGCAGGGACAGATTTACTGAGTGTTTGCAGCCGGAGCGGCGTGAGGAGCTGTTTTTGCAAAGGGGAGTAAAACAAAAAAGCCACTCCTGCGTGCCGTCACAAAGTAGAAAGATGAGGACAGTTTCATGTGGCAGGTTTATATTTATGTTTCATAACATATTTCTGTACTTTCTAGGGGAAAATATGTTTTGACATCAATTAAATTTTTTTTTTGTTCTTTGAAATAATCATCAATTATTCTTCATTATATTCAAGCGCTCGTAAAAGAAAAAGAAAGCAGTGGATTAGCGCGCGGTGTGCAGCAGCAGCAGAGGCAGCCGTCTTGGGAGACAGGGGCAGGGTGACCTTTGGGCAAAGTTTCTCTCCGTCCTCCTGTTAGCTAGGAATCACTGAGGCATGTTAACTAGGAATTAGCGCAGCGTTGGGCAATCGGGACAAAGAGCGAGAAGACGGAGATAGAGAGAGAGAGAGAGAGAGAGAGAGAGACGGTGAAGGCATGAGATGAGCGCAGAGAGAGAAAGTGTCCAGCAGGCGCTGAGAGAAAAACGGTTTGGAGAGAGACGAAAGAGAGACAAACAGATGCAGCCGAGAGAGAGAGAGAGAGAGAGAGGAAATGGACTGAAGATAAGAGAAAAGAGGACGATAACAGCAACAGGACCTGAGAAAGTAACAATTGCAAAGAACCAGAGGAAATGAAATTGAGTAATACTGAGATCGAGTGGAGCAACTGTCACAATAAATTATCTTAGACCGAACGGGGACAGAAAGTAGAAAAAAAAACAACAACAGGCAGCAGGCAGCCTGTGTCATTACAGCTCCGTCGTTAACATTTGATTATTGTTTATGCTCTGCCCACAATGCCATTGGCCTGGCATTTACACACACACACATACACAACCACACACACTCCACTCCACTCCATAAACTCACACATGTATGAATGCACACACATTCTGCAAATGTGCTTATGCCAATCAAGACCTTTCCTGATGGCGCGCACACACACACACACACACACACACACACATGCACCGGGCCGCATGAGCAATGACACACAGGCGCATACACACATCGCGAAGCTCTTTGTGCAGGCAAGGCAGGCTTTATAAATACTGTCCCACATTGTGATTTTGTTTGAGCTCTGTCTCCATGGTGCGGCTTCCTCACATGTTTATAGTGACTGCCGTTATAAATTAAAATGGTCTTAACAACACTTAAGCCAGGCCCTCCACGCAGGACAACGGGGGAAAGACACAGCAACCCGGGCTATCCCGGGGCAGAGAGAAGAAAGAGACGAGACGCAGAGACACGGCAACAACCAGAGAGAGAGAGCAGGAAGAGAATCGAAACTGAGAAAGAACACAAAGCAGCTCGAACTGAAAATTTGAGCAAGTTTGAAGCGGGATGGATTGCATTTGCATCTTAGCCATGACCGCACAGTCATGCACATGAAGCCCCGACCAGGCCAGGACGCCCGCTCCTCTCCCCGATACCCGCAGGGCACGTGAAAGTGTCAAACACGTGAAGGGAGAACATAAACTCATCGCAGACAATAACCAGCCAGAGATACACGGGTCGGGTCAGCGGCTGCCTGAGATACAGAGATCACTGACACTGGCCCACCTCAGCCGGGGCGGAAGCTCTCCCTGCCGCATCAAAGTGAGCTTAAATATTCAGACAAGAATGATGGAGTAGCAAATATAGACCTCTTTAATCTAATTTTAATATACATCAGCTTAAATATAGCCTATAGGTACAGTGAGATCATCTTCGCAGCTAAAAAGGAGGGCAAGCTGATATGGGTTTACCCTTTGCTACCTCCCTGCAGACAAGGCAATAAATTACCAAGCCCTCAAACAGGACGATAAATAACTAAATTGCATTAGAACTCACTTGAAACTAATAATCAGGCTCTGGAGCCTCCTTTAAAAATAGCATTAAGCTGGTTGGTCGTCTTAAATCTCTATCTTAGGGCTGCACCGCTTGCCAGACTTTTGACAACGCGTATTAATCATCATATATCCTCTTGAATTTTTCTTTTTGACGGAGCACGTCAGAGCGGCTGTCATGCACATGGACAGGTGAATGAGATAAGAACGAATGGCCTTCCCCGGGCTTTTATAAACCAGCATGTAAATTCCTTATCAGCAATTAGTTACAGAGTTAGTTTCCACATTATTCAGCGCTGATAATCAGCCGTGTGCAGCTACAGACCCCCATTAGGGTCAGGCCTTAAGTGTGCTGTCAGGAGATAATGGCAAGGTAAAGCTATTGATTTCTTTCCCTGGGCAGCCTCGTGGTCGTCATGGCGGCTGACGACACACAGACCGCCGCTTCATCAGCACTCTTTAACACCTTGGCTCGCACCTTGAGTTGACACGCGACCACCCCGCCCGAAGCGAGGGTGCAGCGGCGTCCCAGCAAACATCCATGATAGGGTTTTCCCCAACGTGTGAAAATCAAGTACTTCCAATGCCATGCATTATTTTTCCAAAGGTTTAAGCACTTTATTTTAATGTTTTAATTATTTTTTATTTATTTATTTAAGTATTTATCTATTTATTCATTTATTTATTTCACTTTTTCTCAAATCCACAAACCTTCAAGGATTTTCAAGGACCGTGGGAACCTGCAGCGGAGACTGGACAAACTGTTCCTAACCTTGAAGTTCTTTTCAATACACACACGCACACACACACACACTGCCCTGGATGGTTACTGTACAGACAGTGACAGTGTGCCCATGACGAGGACAGTTCTCCGCCTTTGTATATAAACAGGATTTAATAGCGGCGTATTAAATGGCGCGGCGGCTGTGAACACGGTGAGAGAACTGCGCTCCCACAGCCCAGGTCACGATCCGCTTCCAGTCAAACCAGCGTCAGGCTTTACTGGCAGGGCCGTCTGTTTTTTTCTGCGCCACCGTCCTAATTGTCTTGTTTTACCCAACGGCCGGGTTGCCATGTTTGACAGGCCCTGCGTAACGCGGATCTAAAGTAGGGGAGCGCTGAGTGCCGAAGCGTTGGCAGCAAAGCGAAGTGTTTCAAGAGAAATCTCCCAGAACCGTCGGAGGGGGGAGAAGATGGTGCCACTTGAGACAGTGCAGTGAATCAGGGGAAGCTGAAGGTGAGGTGGTGAGTTACGACACGGGGCTGAATGAGCTCTGGGAACGCCTGCTCTTCGTCTGCAGAAGTCTGGGATTTCTTTATGGGCTCCTTACGCCGGATGGTGCGTGCGCGCGTTCTTCTTTCGGCGTACCCCTCAACCCTTGTCACACACGTGTCCTGTATTGTAAATATTACAGAGCATTTCCATTTGGGCATTTTGTGAATTAGAGCCAAGTTTCGGGGTAAAAAAAAAAAAAATCGAGACCTTGTAACAGCTGCATACAGACAGAGCGAACGACAAAACCACTGCAGGGACAGATCAAGCAGACATGCATTAGTTGTCAAACTGGACGTTTTCAAAATGGACTGATGCTGAAATATGAAACCTCATCGGCACTGAAAAAATTTGTCAGCATCTGCCAGGAACAGTTAAACATGCAGTTACGGCATAAAATATAGTCTCTTTAGAGCACAGGGGATACACTGGCAAAAATCCCAGATAATCAGCAAATCGCTCACTTATGGCTTTTTTTTTTTAATAAATGACTACAACAAAATGAAGAGCGATTTGTCTGTATTTGTTCAGCCACTGGACTTCTCTTTGAGGTAGTCCCTGCTGAGCTGAGGCGGCCTGGCAGTGAGAGCAGCTCCAGAGTGTTTGGAGGGTTTCTCCTGACTAGTGAAAATAAACTCCTGGCACTGCCCTCCGACCCGCCCGTCCAAATGCAGCAGTATTCTCGGCCCGCTTGGGCGACAATAGCATTACATAAACACAGATTACTGCAGATTAGGGGTTGTCAACACCCCCACCGATCACCTTACGCTCTGCAAAGAAGGGAAATGGGACCGCTCTCCATGGCTCAAGGTCTCTGCTAAGTAAGTGTGTGTGTGTGTGTGTGTGATGGGGGGGTGCATGTGGTGTGTATGGACAGAATTTCACCTTCAGCCACTTCAGCCTTTCCTCCTATTTTCTGTGTGTGTGTGTATGTGTGTGTGTGTGTTGGACTTGTCCTGTTCCTGTTTGAAACTGAGCACAGAGAGCTGCGCTGGAGATGAGGATGTCAGTATTGGGGGAAACCTGATTCCTGGTCGGCCATCCCAGGACAGACAGTCCACTCCCGAGGGAGACACATTCTGCCCCGAAAGGAGAAATTAATACAGCAACTAACCTCAACTCTCCCTCATTCCTAACCCTCCAGTACCCCACCCCTACTCACCCTTTGTCTTTTTGTCTTTTTATGAGCCAAGCCCTCTCTTCCTTTAAAGAATGATAACATTTCCTTTCTCAATCCCTCCAAAATTGAGATGCTTTCATCAAAACTCTTTGACGTAAATGTCTTTCTCTCCTCCATCTCCCAATTTCTGCTTTCTCCACTTTTCATCTACCCTCTCTGTCCATCTCTAAGATACTTCCCATCCCAAACTCCCACCTCCCCTCTCCCTGTTAAGCGGGCAGGCCGGCCTAATGTTTAAGGACTGCCTGTTAACCGCAGTCAGGGTCGGCATCCTGCTGAAGTGTCCTTGAGCAGGACACTGAATCCCTGTCAGCCTGCCCCCGACCTCTGACCTTCCAAGAAACCAGAGAAATGTCCTTTAATCAATTATCATTACTATTATTATTAGTCATCCCTAATCCCTGCTTCCAAATCAAGACCTCACACCCTCCTTCTCCTTGTCCTCCCTCTGCTCCTCCTCCGCCTCACACCCCGGTGTCAGCAGGTAGCATGTGCCTCGCCGGAAAAATAAAGCCACAGCTCTGGGGTGAGCCAGCGGGGCAGACAAGGAGGTTAAAACAGCTGCTGCAGAATGTGACAGGCCACCGACAGAGACGTCAAGACACCCGACAAGAGGCCGTCACCAGGGCTGTGACACGCACAGGCCAGGGGCAAAAAGGGGGGTGGTGTATACTGGGACTGAGGGCAGAGCTTAAGAATTTGACTGCGAGAAGAGATCAGCGATATCTGGAAAGAAATCTGTGGGTTGAAAGATATCACTTCATTACAGCAGCTGACATTAAAGCTGCTGTAATTTCACCCTCCTTCAACTGGAGGATGAAGCCAACCTGCTGAAGTGGTGTTGATCATGACTGAACCCTGAACTCTCGCCTCTCTGCAGCGGGCCTGGCCTGGATAGTCTGGATTTTGTTTCCGTTGTTCACATCACGAAACAGAATTTGGGCAGCGCTGGGTTAAAGCGGTTTGGAAAAGGGGGCAGCAGCAAAGGGCGTTTATAAAAAATGCAAAGCAGCGCTCAACATCTGTTGAGGCTGAAGCTAAACAAACAGCAGCAACTGTGATGATAAAAGTGAGCGAGTGCATTGGTAAGCAAACTGCTAGCTTGTTAGCATGTTGGCACATGATGCTTGATGTTCAGTTGTTTTTCTTTCTCTCTAGCTTCATATGTCATCATCACCTAATCCACAGCTGTAGTTCCTCAAAAGACGTTGGTTGGAGCGTGACCAGACGGTTTTGCAAGTCGAACAAAAATAAACTTGCAAGAACAGCTGGCTATGCAAAGCTACAGCGAGCTAAGCACAGAGAGAATTTCCTTGCAGGGATCAATAATGTATCACATTGTCATATTTTTTTATTAACTCCTCTCCTTGTCCAAAGACGATATCTCATGAGTCTAAAAGAATTTTGTTATTCTGAAATTGAGGTGGACATCAGTTCTATCCGTCCAAATCTAACGATGTTGCCGCATGCATGGCTACACCAGTCAAAAGTCCTGACACTACGCCTGTTTCCAAAATCATATCTTTAAAATCTAAAGAACATAAACCAGGCACAATTCCACAGAACCATCCAATCTAGTGACTCTGGCCTTAGAAACTGAACTGAATGTTAGTACCTCTTTTGCTCAAAACACAGGAAATGCCAAAGATGTTCTATCACAGAAGTGTCAAAAACATGTTAATGAAGAAATTAAAGGTTTCAGGGCAAAAGACTTAAACCTGATTGCTTTTGATGCAGAGTATCATTACACCTCATTGATCTATGATAGGATCTGTCAACACTACAAACAGATGACCTAATCTTTAAGTCCAAATCAGAGAGTTCAAAAATTGACTGAAAATAAAACAACATGGAAACCTCAGTCATTCTCGTTTCTCTGAGAGGTTCAACATTAAAGTCTCCTGATCCATGATGCTCAGCTCACTTAACTGAGAGTAAAAAAAAAAAGAGGGAGAGCAAGAAAAAGAGACCTTTTAAGAAAAGAGATGACAAGCCAATCAGGACTGGGTGGAAGAGAGACGGGTAGTTAGAGGGGGGAAGCTAGTCAATTAGACAGGGTAGTTTAGCAAATGAGAGATGATATTCCCACTCAGGGGGAAAAGGAGGGAGGGTGTGATGGAGGGAGAGAAAAGGCAGCTAGGCAATAAAGAATTCTTAATGGAGCAGAATTTACACAACCTGCTGAGGTGAACAGATAAAAAAAAAAAACACAGCAGCGGTAAATGAACAACAAGCATCCAATGTGCAGTCATGAGCAGGTTAAAAACCCACACAAAGTGCCGAGTGGCTTTCTCCCTCCAATGGTTTATAGTGCCGCTTTCTCTCTCTCTCTCTCTCTCTCTCTGCCTCTCTTACTTAGTCATCAATAAAACCTCATTCATATGCTGACTGAAAAGGCCCACATCAAAACAAAGAGCTATTTTCTGACTTTATTTAGCGTATTATTAATAAAAAAAATAATAATTAAAAAGGTGTGCCACAAAATGCATCAGGGGTTTTTGAAGGATGTTGGAGGGTGGATTTGTGCCGCGTGGTTGAAAACTTAGAAAGGCAATTTTTTGAGCCAAACTTTCCATGAACAAGGTGAGATGGCGAACAAGCTGCTGCCTTCATACACTGATACAACTCAACTTGTAGATAGAGGGAAGGAAGGCTACAAGGACAGGAGGATAGAGGAACAGCGAGACACTGGACCAAGCTGTTTGGATCAAAAACGATGGGCTTATTAATGCCAGAAAGGTAAATTCACCTTTAACGAAAGGTTTCATGAGCTGCATTGCATGTAGAGGACTGGTGAGCAACAAAGATGTGTAAAGAATTAACTCCAACCATGACTGTTTCAAACCCTCCTCGGCCAAAACGTTCTCAGACATCCAGCTCTGTTCCTGAGGGAACGCTGTGAGGAGGCTGTGGAAAGGTTACAGAGAGCAAGAAGTTAGGAGTCCTGTGGTGGGTATCTCCCTCCACATCTATAAATAATGTGGCTTTAAGCTCAAGCTTTCATAAACAGACACCAACACTGGTGCTTGTGCCATAAAAGGTTAAAGTGAGGGGATTCCCACAGACCAGCTCTTAAGAACATGGAGACGGAAAGGTGTGGGGAGTAAAATAAGAACGCATGATTTATCTTGCATGAGAAATCAACTTTTTTTTTTTTGGTGGAAAAGCTAGTGATTCAAATCAGAGAGTGGGAGGGAGTGATGGAAGGAAGGGGGGAGGAAAGGAAAGGAAGGGCGGGTTAACATCCCCCTCACACTAATGATTACTGTGTAATTTCTTTAAAAGCATAAACAATGCATTATTAAAAGCAGTAAAAACAGCTTCACAAGCACTAAAACACTCTCTCACGTGGTTATTGCGGTTATTGTCAGTGTGTGTTTTTGAGTGTATTTGTGCATGTTTACACCATATGTGTTATTCACAAGGAAGCTGTGGTTTTGCAGGAGCTGTTATCTTGATTTAAACAGAACTATCATTTTGCTTGCTTTGAGTTTCATATGGTTTAGCATAGCACTCTTAATACATCTTATCCACATCTTAATTGGTTATTTATTATCAAATCCAGTGTTAAAATCTTGTTTTTGTTGCGGTGCAAAAAATCTGCCAGTGGGATGAGATTATTCCACTTGTTTCCAATGCAAATCAACTTTTGTTTGCAGAATTTTCTTGAATCAACTGTGATTGTCTTGATACTAGTGGGCTATTCTGCCTTGTTTTAACATATTTATACTTGTTCCCAGAAAAAACAAAAACCTAAACATGTGAAACTGCACTGGAAATAAAAGGGATTATCTTATCCCGTTAAGGAACACATTTTAACACCGAATATGAGAGTAAATGTCTTGTTAAGATGGAGATTTGCAGCGTAAACAACTCTTTCTGGAGAAGTTTCTATTCTTACTCTCCCTCGCCCGCCCACTGATACTGTACTATCTCAAATCTAAAACCTCCAAGTTATTCCCATTTATAATTTTCCTCCCCATCTCTGTTCCTCCTCTCTAAGACATCAATAATACATGGCCGGTATATTTTCACCCTGCAAAGAACCAATCAATCACTCTGGCCAGTCAGTTCTCGGTCTCGACTGCTTTTCCTGTCCGTCCACATGCACTACAGTGGAATGCTGCAGCCAGCCAGAGTTGAAGACGGAGTATGGCCGCCCCGAGCCAAGGCCTAGACATAACTCGGCTCCTTGGATTTCCACAGCTGTGGTATTGGTTGGCACTGGGTGGCATGACCTGACTGGAGACTGGCAACCCGATTTTAGATTGGAGTTCCACGGCCCCGGGGGACCCCTGGTGGGGTGAATTACCAGGGCAAAACAAGGGGCCCCTTGTGATGGTCTATATGTGGCACTGTGTATGGTGGAAATGGGTTAGAGGGTCAAAGGTGAGGGGAAACAGTGAACCTGATCCATCTGAATGCTGCGTGTTATGCCAAAGTCTGCATGGCATACACACTCAAAAGTTTACCGACAGCTCTTTGAACATGTTTAGACACTCCATGTGAGCACACACACACGCTCGGAAAAGCACAAAGAGCCAGAAGTGAAAGGACCCACACAAATGCTACAGATGCACACACTCACAGCTTACCCATAATTCTCTCTTTGTACACAATCACGCACATACATGCACACAAAGTTTCTAACACAGATTCCTTGAAATCTCCACGCTTCCTTCTCACAACCCAGACTTGCAGGGAGTCTGGAGTTTCGAGAGACATAAAAGACTCAAATTTATCCACGTTGCAATTAACCAACTCAGACAAGCAGACAAAGCCTCTCACCGACAGAGGGTTTATTGCAGGTGAAACCGACTGACGGGATTCAAAGGCGACAAAGAGGTCTCGAGCTTTAACTGTGAGTGAGCGAAGGGCCATTACAAGACAAGAGGCACTTAACATTTTAAACGGCCCATGCACCATTTAAAACAGCGCCTCGCCGAACGCAAGAGCCGGCCGCGTGTCCAAGCAACCGATTGGGTCAGTGAGCAGGGGAATTCTTCGCCGCCGACGGTTCTTCGCAGAGAGACGCGGGAAGTTTCCGGGAAGGCCATTGTCTCTTTTAATGAGTCTCCGCGTCTCACCCCTCCCCGTTTTCTTGGCAGCGCAGGAACAAAGCTTTTAGTTGAGTCTGTTCACTTCTCACCTAACTAATGCCAGGTCTCCAGTCAAAACATCAGGAAGTGAGAGTGAAAGGCGGAGAGGAGGAGGAGGAGGAGGAGGAGAAGGAGAGCGGCTGAAGAAGCTGCTCATCCACAGGAGATGGAGCGATTCCTGGAGCTGCCGGCATGGAGACATGGAAGAGTTTACAGAACTGTAATCTGAACAGCTTAGGAGAGAGGATGTTAAAGTGACCCAAGATCTAAGTCTAGGGGGAAAACTGTCTCTGCCAGAATGCTTCTTATGTGCAGCTGTTACAGCGACCGGGGGCGGGGGACTGACGTGGGTGCCCATGGAGAGACATTACAGTGGAGAGCTACTTCACCCCTTTTCCATGCACACATAAACACACACATACACACACACACACACCTGCTAGAGAGACCCTCCAGAAGCAACGCATCTGCTCCAGCTTCCCCCCGTCACAGTGCAGGACTAATTAAAGGATCAAGGGAAGTTAGCAAAGCACCCTACACAGCAGTGTATGGCTCAATTCAATTACAGCAGATCAACCCCGGCCTTAATTGAGCTTCCTCGTGCAATGAAATTTCTTCACGCGCGGCACAGTTCTCAGCATGCCGAATGCATCACATGTAATTAATCAAAACAAATGCACAGCGCAGGGTGATACTGTATCAGGGGGATAATGCACTCAGGTAGGCATATGCGTGCCCGACATATTTCATGTCAAGGTGCTGGGATTTTGCAAACAGAAAACCTAGTCTGCACAACTTTCATTTCAGGCGTACCGTTTCATCCATTAAGACAGCAAATAGAAAACAGGCCGTCATTGGGGCAGCTCACTTCACAAAGCCAGTCCGGTCCCATCTTTGAGACCGTGGCATATGAAACATGAGCCGGGCACCTCCAAGCACCTGCCCTGCCGCTCTGACAGAGAAATAAAAACAACGGCAGAGCTGCCATCCGCTCTGACACCCAGTATAATGTCAGGGAAAATGTCACCAAACTACCCAGCAAAGGCCATTGCTCTTAATGAGAGACATGCAGGGTGGAGATGGTGGTACACATGTAGCTCTCTCTGGGCTGGGAGAGCGTGCGCGAGGATGTTTGTGAGTCAAAACGAATGAGAAGGGGCTGAAGAGGGGTGAAAGGCAGACAAAGCGCACACACTTTAGGCGAAGGTCCCAAATGCCTACGTACATACGATGAGAACAGATATGAAAGCTATGGCTCCGCAGTGGGATTTCCCTCTGTTATAAACACATGATGGCATTGGCAGGGAGACAGCTGTGCTTGTCTAAACAATGACACAGAAAGCACAGGGCCGGTCCAAGGAGCTCCCACATATAATGCTGTGTCCTCCATGTGCCAGACACAGATACAGCTGGGAGGCTGCTCGCTGCTGAAAGACAACTGTCCTGTGCTTCACTGAAAAACAGTGACAAATATTAAGACAATTGAGATGACAGTTGTGGTGTATTAGATATTGGGTGAACTTTGGCTTTTGTTGAAGGGACACTTGCCATTCACACTGTACACTGACCAGCTGGCCTTCCACAGATAAAAGATAATAGTTAAGATAAATATATAAACTCAAAGGAAAAGTGTTTATCAATGATTTACCCGTTATCACACCATGTTTCAAAAATTTGGCAGGGAAGTTACCAGAGAGGCTTAATGGAAAGCTGATTAAAAAAAAAATACATCCGCTGTTTCAATCCAAGTGTTACAAACAAGTTCACTTTTTGCCAACTGCAGGTTCAAGGGCCCTTTTGTTGTGGTGACAGCTTGATTTTGCTTCCTGGTGAGAAGAGTGAGAGGCTGGGCCTGTAAGGTTTATATGCATATATTATAGAGCATTTGTTAACAGGTACTTCAAAGTTATGATAGCCTGGGATTTCCTTCAGATTGAGTTTACTCTCTTGTACAAGTCTTTAAAGTCCAGATTTTGCACCATGGGTTTATAAAGCTGTTTATTCAAGCAAAAAGTTCATTACAGTGTCAGAATGGGTTTATGCCCTTTTTAGGCATGCATCATTTGCTTCAGCTGTCAGAAAAATTGTGCAGCAACCACAACATGCTCAGAGGGAAGTTTTCTTCACTCTAATACTACAAACCTCCCTCACACGACAACACTGAGATTCTGTCTTAATTTTCTGTCATTTTTCTCAAGGGAGTCCATTACAGAAGTGAAACAGTCAGACCACTAGCTGCAGGACTACTCATCATCACTCAGAGACCAACTTACTGAGAGAAAAAACTTTGTTATAAATAACTACCTTGCAATTTATCATATTAAATGAATGACTACCAGCAGGCATCAAAATGTTTACATGAGGGCCCTGTCTTATAAAAATGCCAATTACCTCCTGTGATATTGGACAAATTAAATTTGATAACCATGGTCCTCGTTGTGATTTAATCAGATGGAGACAAGGGGAAATTGAACAGAGACCCCATGTTGAGATGATGCATGGCATATGTACGAGCTAATTGCCAAGTAAGCAACTCTAGAGGTTAATTGGAAAATTCATCAAATCAATGCTGCTGTGTGTGGATCAACACATGGCATAGGGAAAAGTCTGCGATGCACTGTATAGAATTCACATTATAACTTTCTAAAACAATTCAGAAGTAGTCTAAACTAAGTTTAAATTAAAAGAAAATAGCCAAATGTGGAGCTTTGGATGTGGTTACCCATTAGTAAAAACAGTAATGATGATAATAATAATAAACTTACATGAATGCATGGTAGATGAATGCCCATCCTCGTGGTCTTTCCAGCACGTTGTACAAGCAGTTTTGTAACTTTCGGTACCGTTTGCTTGAGGCGGACGTGTTGCCCCGGGGTCCGGGCGGTCCGGGTAGCGGGGTGCCCAGTAGCCCTGTGCGGTGGGACGGGTGTGAGCGCTCCGGGGTGGACGGCTCGCTCCGCTCCGTGTGCACAGCGGTGAGAGCCACGAACTCTACCCGCCTGTCGTCGTTCGGCGCCGGGGGCACCAACATCCTGATGCCGCCGTTGTTGGACGGACTTCCTAACATCTTCCGGCTGATACGAACAGGGCAAATTAACTACATATGATAAGATACTTTTCACTGGATCATCCGCCAGATCAGTGCGCAAAGTTTTGACCGAGTCATAGTCTTTGTTTTCCTCGGCTATAAACTGAACTAAAACTGTCTTACCTCCACTAGTCAAGCCTGGGGAGTGAATGTCATCCCCGCTTTTTTTCTCCTTATATTTCTTCAGATGAAAAAAAGTTAAATCAAATCACGACCGCACGAGAAAACACGCACAATACTCGGACAAGTGCGTCGCGCAAAAAACGTGACCTTCACAGATCATTGTGGAGGTTCAGATGTGAGAAGTAATCAGCGGGGTGCAGAGAAGTAATTACAACGCACCAAGTCCAAGAAACGGTGAACTTTGAGCGCCGAGATGCTATCGAACTGCCATTAGTTTGCAGCTGTGTCACCACAAATAGGCCTAATTCTATCAAAACAAATACAGCGGATCCAATCCATTCCCATAGCAGACTTTTTAACATGCAGAAATCAAATAAGGTAAAGTAAATGTCATTCGAGCGCAATGGCCATGCACCGCCTAAATTATTCTAGTAAGCAGCATTCTCTCAGGAAGTTCAAATTCCTATTCATGTTGTGTTAAATGTCCGGCTGAGACGCGCCACACAGCCACCAACATCAGCCTAGTCGCCCTCCTCTCTCCCCTCCTTGTGCTCCTCTCTGGTCCAGCGCTCCGGCGGGGTGGAGCGCAGGGAAGTGAAACCCATCAATGTGATGTCGAGGATCGCGCATACGACCAACTCTTAAACTGCAGGATAGCCTGTTGAGTGCCTGTCGCTTTGCACCAGGTGGGGGGAAAAGATGGTAACACCTCAGCGGTGAATCACTACTGGTGACTTCTCCTGCACAAACAGAACGACAGGGGGAGAGCGGGACTCCGCGCGCAGGATGGGCATGGGATGCACGCAGTGACGGGGCAGAGGGAGACTGGGGCATTACGCACAGCGATATTCGTGTTTGTGAGGCTTTCCCGGAAGAATCCGAGGTCTGGGGCAGCGCTGCTAACTTGAATAAGAACTTCTTATTCAGTGCTTAGAGACCATACACGCTCCAGTTATTATAAAAGTATCCTGCGAGTAGTTTGCAACTGCTCAAGTGCATCAGCAACCTTGTCTGAGCTATTAGATAATCCCCCTACAACATGGTTTCTTTATTGGACAGGGGCGAGGTATAGCCTACCTCACATTTTCACTGGTGTCAGCTTCTGTGTTCTGACACCTTTGCCACTTAAATGAAAATGTCACTCTTGTTTATTGTGCGCGGGAGCCTGAAACCATGGCTACGGGAGTTTGGGACGCCAGAGACAGGTGCTGGGGGAGGCTGCGCCAGCGGCCTGACTGACTGGTCCAGAGTCTTTTCACTGGACAGACCTTTCTAAATCTATGGCTCTGACACACGGAGGCTTGTGGTTATGACACAAGCATGACAGATATGGAGCACAATGCGGGGCAGAAAGATCACCTGTTGAGTGGGCCTCTGTGGAATGCATTGTGAGGTGGTCCCCAAACCCCGGCCGGCCTGGCTGTATCATCTGACCACCTCTCATGACATCAGCACATGCCTTATCAGCTCCAGATGAGCTATTTTTTGATCTCATTGCTATGTTCACACAAACACAAGTACCAGATCACCTGTAAGCCTGGGGGTACTAGACATTAAATTCCTTCAATGAAAAAACAGAGGTTTGGTCTTTTCGATGAGGTTTTGTTTTTGAACCCCAAAAGAACAAATCTGCTGTTCATTCCCCAAAACGTCACCATTCACATCTCTGGCCAGAGAGATAAACACTGGTATATGTTCAACCACAACAGACAGAGCGGATTCGATGTTCATGGATAAAAATATTAGTCGGTCATGTCTCCAATTTGGAAACCAGAAACTGACCGAACATTATCGACATGCATTTGGCATTCTGAGAGATTTACAGTGTGCCATAACAACAACCAATGCAAGTCACTCATGCTATGTGTGTCCCTGTCCATCGTGGCTGCTGCAGTTTATGGAACATGCAGGGCTGTGGAATGAGCGGGGGGGGGAATGCAGAGCCACTTGAGCTGGACTCTCTTACAAGTCACAAATCTAGACATAATTCCCAGGGCCCTGGGAATTATGTCTTACATAACACCACTCACCCTTACCTCTTCACACAGGATCAAAACTAAAGAGTGGCGGACTTATCAGTGGCAACAAACAAAGTGGTGATCAATGACAAGCTAACATGACAAATCAGTCTGACCTGTTTGTGAAGTTTGTGTGTTCAGAATGTGCAGTACTGTGCATGTTCAGAAACTAACAACTAGACATCATTCACTGAAAAATCTCTTAACAAGTAATTTAGTCTCATAATCAGTCTTAAAAATCATGTTTGTCTTAAAATAAGTGATAAAACCTGCCCTTCGGATGAGATATCTCACTTGTTTCAGGCATTTATCAGGGAACAAGACATAAATATGTTGAAGCAGGGCAGAATAAGAATAAGGCAGATCAGACCACTAGAGTCAAGAAAGTGACACTTGACTCGATAAAATTATAACAAGTTGACTGGCACTGGAAGCAAGTGGGATTATCACATCCCACTGACAGATTTTTGAAAAACAAGACCCTAAGACTGAATATGAGACAGAATGACTTGTTAAGGTGGAGATTTATTTGCAGCTTATTTGCTGTCGGGCTCAATTCCTTCACACTATCGCTGCATGTGCATTATATTACACTTAGCTGATACACATATCCGGTCTGATTTGGAATAAATGCATCAGCAGAATAATCTTAAAATCCTACACTGCCAAGTTAAAGGAGACGTGGGGGGATTCCTAGCAGGAGTGTCTTAAGGATCTTTGTGTGTGTGTGTGTGTGTGTGTGTGTGTGTGTGTGTGTTAATGTATTTGTGTGTATATCCTAGAATGATAATAACTTTTGTAATGTTAATTAAGGGAATTCCGCTTTTCAAGTCCCTTGAGGGGTTTTTGGGCTTCCATTGCATGTTTGATTTTACTCAACTTTTCTATGTGCAAATTGTCTTAATTGGCATTTAAATGTGTTAAATGTGATAAACATAAACTACATAAACCTTGTGAAAGGAGGTACCGCCTAAACATCAGCACAATTATCTCCTGCAGGAGGAAATCTCCTACAACAGCCATTTATCTATTCCCCTTTAATTCCCCGTGCCTCTTTTCTTTCCCTCCTCTCGCTGTCCTCGCCTCTCCCCCTCTCCGTCTCTCAGCAGTCCCCCCTTTGAGTCCAGGCAGGGCAGGGGGGCTCCTGTTGGCCGGCCGAGCGAGAGGAGCGGAGGTGTCGACGGACAGGCCAGCTCTGCTCCTACGCTCGGGGATTAACATCAAAGTTTCCTTGGGAGGGGGG
>OMLF01048307.1:18414-28763 GCA_900302615.1 Holocentrus rufus | reverse complement strand
GGCAGCATCACAGGAATCTTGTTACAGTAAAAAAGTCCAATATTCACTGTGGACACTTGTGGTTTTTGGTTCTTCAAATGCCTGAGAAATTGAACTCTTAGCCTATAGGTAGGAGGTCAGTATTTTGAAAGTACTAATCTTCTCCAGCTGATTGATATACCCATAGAAATAGAATTGAGTAGATTTGGCATGGGCCTGTGGTTCATGGCAACTCGCTGTATCCCCGGGTGGTTCCCATTGCCAAGGCAACAGCTGTGCACGTTCGTTGATGTCGCCATGTCAGCAGTTTGTTCATGTTGGTGAAGAGATCCAGGCTAACCTGATGCACGGCTAACAGAAAACATGCTCTAATTTTTATTTTAATCAGAAAAACAGAAGAATTCAGAAAATAACGTTGTGGCTCATGTATTTTTATTAAAAATGGTTTGGGGAGGAGCTGAATCTTATCTTGTACGTTGGTGGCTTTCTTTCTAAATGTTGCTCATATAAATATATAAAAATATAAAATATATCTCTCTCTTAGTTTAATATCTTACTCACCTTTTTCACAGCAGCCATTTTGACATGAACTAGCAGGTAAACACAGATGTTACTAATAACATTAATGAAGGTTCTGACCCTGGCTCTGTTAATAGAACAGAACCTTCATTAATGTCATTAGTAACACCTGAGTTTACCTGTCAAAATGACTGCTGTGGAAAAGGTCTACTGTCGTGCGTCCATTGGTCATCTGGTTGCACCTGTTGCTCGTGAGACTTGATTAGGTTACCGTGGAAACCAGCAGCACAGAGGTATTCAGTGCTTGTCACATGACTCTTCCCAGTTCGATTTTTTTCATTTCATGTAACCTTTTTGACAAAATAGTAATAATGAACATTCTTAATTAGGTGCCGAGGTGATAGGAAGCTTTCTCGTAAATAAAACTTCCTGTTTGACTGTTTGACTGTTTGATGGAGGATCTACGGGAAGTGCAGTGAAGAAACACAGCGATGATTGCTCAGCACCAAAGATGGAAACAAAATAGAAAATAAATTTAAACAAGGGTCTGCTTCTATATACAAACATCACTGTGTATATGGTCACTGGGATAAATGTTTTACCCAATGAAATAATGAATAAATTCTGTGTAATGCAATAATCAGTCAAGTGAACTGACTTGCACCAGAGAAAATAAATACCATTGTTTGGTGTCACAGAAAATGAAAACTCCCTGGTTTATAGCGCTTGCAAGCCAGAAAAAGATTGAGACTGTCTGCTGTCGGCACGACAGCTCCGTGACTCAGCCTCGGTCTGACCAGGAGTCTGTCCAGTTTATTCATGCTGTTCTCGTTGACAATAGCCTCAACAAACTGAGTGGACAAAAGCAGCCTGGAAAACACACACACGTACGAAACTGCAGGCAGGCACACGAACACACTGACAGATAGGTACACACAAGGACAGACATGCACGCACACGCACTGGTAAACTGGTAAACTCAGCCATTATTGTCAGCTCTTAATCAGGTTAAACTGTTTACATGAACCCTGGATGCCCTGCAACTGAGTCTCCCTGCTGCCGTCAATAAAGACGTTAACAGAATGCTTGGTACAAAAATCCCCACCATAACGAGTCATTTAGTCTCATATTCAGTCTGAAAATCTTGCTTTTCTTCAAGCGAGGTACAAAATCTATCAGTGGGATGAGATGATCCCACTTGTTTCCAGAATTTTCTTGAATCAGGCGTCGTTTTCATGAGCCTTGTGGGCCGATTGGCCTTATTCAGCCTCGTTTCAACAGATTTAAACTTGTTGCCAGAGAAAGTTCCTGAAACAAGTGAAACTGCATTGGAAACAAATGGGATTACCTCATCACACCTTGTTTGAAGAAAAACAAGATTTTAACACTGAATATGAGAACAAATGACTTTTTTTTTGCAGTGTATGAATTTAATAAGGTTATTCTAACTCAGTTTTATAAGGCAACCAAAAACCAGATTACTTGAGGACATAATTATCTGTTTGTGTAGCCGTCATCACACAGGAAAGGAAAGTGTGTTTCTTCACCATGATACATATATTTGATGTCTGTGTGTGTGTTATTTAGCCCATTCTCTGAGTTTGCTCTTAAGTCCAGGTGGCAGACGGGCCTCACACCAGACCCATGACAACGTCTCAGAGAAAAATAACAGAGAGACATGGCAAAATTGGAGAGGAGCAAGACCTCTCTTTACGAGCAAGGGAGGAGAATGAAGCCAGTCCATTTATCTATTTTTCTCTGCGTGTGAAAACACACACACACACATAGAATCACCCTTGGTTTGAGGACACCAGCTTGCAGGACTTAAACTAAAATGTAAACTTAAAGGGATATTCCAACATTTTGGTCAAAATGGCAGTGGCCTGTATGTGTATAAGTTCTAAACAGATTCATATAACATGGTCAAACTTTTTAGTAAGACATATACGTACATCATAACTCTTCCGGGAGGCATCACTGCACTCAGCCGAGGCTCCTTCTTCAGTGGTGCAGGTCAACCTGCCATCTTGTTCTGCTGATCCATCAGATCATTGGTCCACAAAGCTCTGCCCACCCTGCAGCAACCGCAGTTTTCTACCTGTGAGGCTGAAATTTGTCATGGAGATCAAGTGTTTGGGAGGGTGTGTGTGTGTGTGTGTGTGTGTGTGTGTGAATGAATGCATGCACATATGGGTGCATACAGGCACATGGTCACAGCGATTGCGAATTAGATGGTAGGAACTATAACCACTGAACATATGATTTCATCAGTTATAGTTTCTACCATCTAACTTCCCCTAAAACGACTCTGGTTTAATAACTGTTAAATTACCGTGTAACACACATGGTACATTGTGTAAATGAGACAGCTTTGGAGCTGCTGTAAGCTTTATTTTTTTCACTTTGATGTAGCTAGGCTACTTACCCCTGTAGACTTCAAGTCGTTATGCCAAGCTAACATGAAATGCTCCTGGTGTCGGGTATTTTGCCCAAGATGTTGGAGTATCCCTTTAAATATGGATGCTGGTAAATTTTCTGTTGCATTAACCCATATTAAGATTTATTATGTGTAATATTACATAAGAAAAAAATGGATTTTAAAAATAGCTTGGTGCACGATTACATGCAGCTCCACCAATTAATAATGCTCTCTCTCTTTCCCAATCCTGTTTTTTCCTTGTAATCAAAAGCCAAAAGCCACAATATTGGCTGCTTTTATTTGGAAACAGAGCTGCACAAACACAGAGTGGATTTGTACAGAGCAGCTCTGTGGATCGCTGACACCGTTGTCTTGGTTGGGTGGATCAGACACAAAATGTAATGTGATGCAATACCGGTGCTAGCCCCAAGATCTCAGTGGTATTCTGCAGTAATAGTACGGCTTTGATTGATGGAAGGCTCAAGGCAAAATGTCGGCGCCTCGGAGGTCTTCATCGAGACAAGAGAGCCGTGTTGCTTTCTGAAATAAGCTCATCTTCAAGCGTTGACGTGACATTTCAATCTATCTGTCTGTCTGCCCGTGTTTTTCTCCGAAAAGTTTCATCCGCGCACTCCAGTCCCAGAGGTTTTCACTGTATTCACTGCTTTGTAACTGCTTTGCATTTAATTACAAACCTGCAGTGTGTGCAGACACACCAGCCAACACATCCTGCTCACACACACACACACACACACACACACACACACACCACATTCACCGAGTTAATATCATGCCCATTGTCAATTTTCTCCAGGGATCCTGGGTGTCTGTTCAAGCCGGGTTTGCCTTGTCTGTCTCCCTCTCTCTGTCCCTTTGTGTGTGTGTGTGTCTGTCTCTGTGTGTGTGTGTGTGTGTCTGTGTTTGAACAGGGCACCACATTCGCTTGTGCAGGCACTCTGAAGCATCTGTGTTTACCGTCTCAATACAGAGAGATTGAGTGAGAGAGGGAGAGAGAGAGAGAGGGAGAGAGAGAGAAAGAGAAAGAGATAGACAAACCCTGGACACACACAGACATGCCAGCCATTGCAGTGAAAACAAACGCTCCTTTGCCAACTTTCCCCCTCTCCTCCCTCTCTGTCTCTCTCCCTCTCATTCTCCTGTTTACCAGTGACGGGACAATAGCGCCTGAAACTTTTACACGCAACGATCATAGGGACTTGTTTCATTAGTCTAATAATAATTAGAACAATAATGTAAATAATAGCAATGCTACAACTGATGATGCAAATATAAATGCATATTATTATTATTAGGGCTGGGTAAATATTTTCCCCCAATTTATTGTGACCTTCATTTGAATATCTCGATATTGATTCTTAAAATCCCATGACTGATCTTTCAATCTATGCATTTATTCAGTGGATGTGTGAAGATTTTTGCCACATGTTATCTATAGAGTGCCTTCCACCCTGCAGGGGCTGTCTGAGCTGCCGGCCTACGGGAACTCAGCTGACCAAAATACATTTTGAACGAACACGTGAAGCCAGCACCATCGAGCCCAAAACCGCATGTCTTAAAGCGTTTTAGATTTAAAAAACATGATGGGAAACAAATGCAAAGCAAAATTGATTCTAAGAAAAAAGTGTCAATACCAGCTCTAATTATTATTATTATTATTATTACAGATATTACTACTAGAAAGTCTACATAACAATTTCAAATAAAGGTGCACTGTGGAAAATTTCAGTGTTTTTGAAGTGAAGACCCTCTTGATTCAACTGTCAAAAAGTTAAAATTACACGCTTATTCCACTTGAGTCTAAAGAGTCCTTGCTTCATTTGACCATCAGCAATTCTGTGTAGTGCACCTTTAAGCAAATCAATAATAATAGCAATAATAAAGATGTTATTGCCATTGTTACTGTTATGATAATATAAGTCTATCCATGATAAAAAACAGATATCTGTTCTGTCCAAATGATCATCACATCAGCCCACAGCACTGTAAGATCTTTGTCATTTGGACGCCAGCTGGAGGGGAAACAGTCTGTAGTGATGGATTCGGCGTCTGAGTTGAGACAATGATGGACACTCCTCCCATTCACACACTCCATCTCCGTTACGTTGCTGCTGCTGTTGATAAGTTTGTATGTATACATCCGAGCTGACAGCATCATTACAGAAACAAAGCGGTGTTTTTTTCCCCGTGTCTAGACAGCAGCTCTCCATTTAAGTTATATCCTGCTGCACTTTTCATCTGTGTGCTCTAATCTGTCTCCATATCCCCTCCCTCTTCTCACGTACCAACTCTCTCCGTCTGTCTTTGTCGAACTCTTCATTTTTCTCTCTGTCTTCCGCTCTTTCTTTGTGTGTGTGTGTGTGTCTCTCTCTCTCTTTCTCTCTCTCTTTGTTTGTCTTCTCCTTTCCGCTCGTTGCTTGTGTCTGCTTTTGACTGACAGAACTCCACAAAGTAAACCGCACTGTGAAGAAAGAAAGCATGGGGAAGTCAGTACAGAGGCTCAGGGAAGTGTGTGTGTGGGGGTGTGAAGTGAAGGGGGGCATTCTGCGTCAGAAAACTTGGGAAAGGAAGAAAGAAGCAAAGGAAGAGAGAAAAGAAAGAAAGTAAAAGATGATCGGGAGCCATTTGTGACTTCCTTCGCCCTCTTAGTGTCTTATCGGGACGGCGGCTGGGTGTGAGGTCATTGTTATTGTTGAGCCAAGGCAGCTGGAGAACACTCGCTACAAGGTCAGAGGTTGAACGTGTGTGTGTGTGTGTGTGTGTGTGTGTATGTGTGTGTGTTCATTTGGCCTTTAAAGCGTCTGACAAGGCCCGAGTACCGAAGGGACTGGGCTAGACTTGTCTGAATCCACAGGACTGTTATTATCCAAAGTCCCACTTAGGGACTTTGAGGAATCGTCCTTCTTCCTGCTCTTCTTTGCTTTTGGCTCAGGGCGCACGCCGTCCCAGCTCTGTGATCCAGTGAGGAGAAAACTATCATTAGCAGCGTGGTCAAAAGAATCCAACATCACTCACTTGGCCATTCTTGATGTTGCCTGAAGACCACGGATCAAGACATCAACCAGCTCGGCAGCTGTGTAATGTTGGCGCTTCATTCTGTGAAGCTGAGCTCTGGCTTCAAATGTCAGACACATCGTCTTTGTTTTTTCAGGTGAACTTTGCCTCCAAACTGTGGCTCTTGGTGGAAAACCAGATTTATTCCCTGAGTAACCTGTAACTCTAACAATAATCCTGTGGGTTAACTACTGTTTGGTCACGTGATGGTTATACTCCAGTATACGTTTCAATGGCTATTAGGCTGATAGATACTAGAGAAAGAGGTGGATACACTCTGTATACACACATATACCCTCCACTACACTGCTGGGTTAGCAGGATCATTTCCAGGTGCCATCGGGAAATCTGTGCCCTAAATCAATCTGGAATTGGTACATTTGAAAAGCTGCTACTGGTGGTTCCACTGAATACATCGTGATCGAATGAGCTGTGGTTCCTTGGAATAATTACTGTAAACAAATCAGGTCTACGGTCACAGCAATCCCAGCCTCATTCAGTGGTATTGCTAGTGCTCGTGTTTCTCATCTATATTTCCCATAAACCCTCTTGCTTTCCATTCCACATAATGTTGCAGTCCCGAAAGAGTTCCGCTTTTCAATTAAAACTGACCCCTTATTTAATTTATGCTGTAAAGATGTACATTGTACTTTGAATAAAAGGAGCTCACTTGAACACACTGTCAACATTACAGTATTTTTTAAAAAATATTCTTTTATGGCTTATATTTCTTTCTCATTTTGTACTTCAGACTATTCTATTTTCTGATTTCTTATTGTATCTTAGTTTGACATCCTGCTGTACCAGTATCTGGTTTGAATATGTACAAATGCCTTTTACACTGTCAGTAAAGCTTGTTACACATCAATTTAATATACACAAAAACATGTTTGTTCAAAATGTGTTTGTTTTCTCTTTATCTTTACTGAACAGGATGAACATGTTGGAAGTGATTTTTCTTTTGGCCTTTTTCTCTTTCCACCCTCTGCTCTTGTGAGAAACTCTGAAAGCTTTAGCTCCAAGCTTTAGCGTCCTTTTCCTGCTTTGTGCCATAAAGCAATCCAGCAGTTTTCCCACCAAATCTGACCTGATGGCACACAGTGTAAATTGCACGGTAGAGGCTGCCAGTTTTCTAGCCAAAAATGTCTCTTCATAATGGTATATTATACCACTGTCTCATAATTAATATGTGATAGTTAAATGATCTTCAAATGCTATACATTCCATCTTAACTTTCTCAGATTTCTGATAACTAGTTAAGTTTTACACATTTTTTTTACAAATACAATTACAAATACAAAGTTTTTCAGTGCTCATTTTCAGGACACAAATGGGAAAAAAGACTCTGGAAAAGAGCACAGAATATCTCAGCATCACTTTCCAGTCAGTTGACATTTCCCAAAGCGACATCATCGGGCATTTGCTTTAAAATGTTAGGAACCAATTTCTTTCTTTTTTTAATCCAAAATCCTTCCTTTCTCTGTGTCTAGATCATCGATGAGGACGACACCCAGTTCATGACCAACTGCCCCCCAGCGGTGACAGAGAGCACACCTCGCAGACGCACCAGGATACAAGTCCTCTGGACAGCGCCACCTAGTGGCACCGGCTGCGTCATTCTGAAGTGGGTGTCATTTTATGCTCCCCCAGATCTTTTTATAATACTAGAGGCTTTAATTCTAGAGGAGTTTCAGTGCTTCATTTCCTTTCGACAGTCTTGTACTGGTGCAAGGAAATCCAGATACATGCGCAAAGCAGTGAGAGAGGGACAAATATGTTTGAGTATCAGCTGAAGATACATGATTCGATCACAGCAGCAACTTCAGTTTAGGTATTTAAAAACCGGCATATTACTTTTTATTTAAATGCTTTTCTGCCGTACACAAAGTGAAAACACGGAGACAGATCAGGGACAGACGTAATCTTAAGATAGATCTTAAAAAATTCTCATGAATAAATTTTAGGAAGTTCTTAAGGAAGGCTTTGGAAGTGGAGTTCCTCCATAGTTTCTTAGTAGCAGTCTCCCTTCTTACAAATTTGTTTAATTTTCTACCAAGGAGCATCTCAAAATAGGGCTTGAATTAATTATTGTTTATCCTTACTTCCATTAAGGCTAAGAGTCACGATTTATTTATTTATTTATTTTTATGCAGGGTTTTTTATTTTTTTAAACTTATTTTTCGTGCTATAAAATTCATACATTCCATAGGATAGTAAATAAACAGAATTTCTTATATATCTTTACATATGAATTTCGTGGAATAGAGACCCATAGATAAGGAACAAAAACCAAAGAAATAACAACAACAAACTTAATATAACAGCTAGATAGACATTAAAATAATAATAATTAAAAAGATAAGTTAATTAAATTAAAGATAAAATTTTCAATTGTTAAAATAAGCATGTTTGCCAGTATTGTTTACCAATAACACTGTCAAATAGTAATGGTAATAGAAAACTTAAAAAACTTACTACAAATTTATCACGTCACATCACTAAATCCATTTACAGCTTATGAATTAGGAGTGTGTGAACGGAGGCGTAAGTGTAAGTGTAAGATTTTTTCTTATTTTCAATAGACATGAGGCACATGCCTAAAAGCGCCTATACACCAAATAATGCAAAAAATTATAATTGTAATGTTTGGTGTAAGAAAACCTATGAAGACTCTGTCTAATTGTCTACAATTTGGTTAAATCTGTGGAAGTCGAAGCTCATCTTGTCACTATAGTAATGTTAAGACAGATGAATTATCATTTCAAACATTTTTTTTCCTTAGGAAGAAATGTAAGACACTAAGAATATAATATTGCTATAGAGCTGTTTTCAAGGAGAACATTTTTTCTTCGATTTTTCTTAGTTTACAAACTGGTACTTGAGAAGATTTTTTTCCTCAGAAGCTTTTATGAGTCCAGCCCCTGGACTGCTACCCTACCAGTGAATGTTACACCCTCGCATGATCATTGCTGTTTTTATAGACAGTCATTATTGGTTATAGGCAAGACATTAAGGCAGCTAATGCCAGGTGTTTCTCCAGAAGCCGTGACACATGCGGCTCGTATAAAAAGGCGCAGCACCACAACAAAGAGACAGATGATTATTACTGGGGCAATTTGTAGTTTGAAACAGGTGTGACACTAAACCTGCGCTGTGTCATTTCAAGAGCGGAGTGTGTGTGTGTGTGTGTTTGGATGTATGGCTTTAGTTTTATGTGACTATTTGAAATGACCGCAACAACTCTAAGCGCAGTCTGAAATTCCTATTCCCTGCAAAACTGTCCACCACATCGTATCAGATGAACGAGTCTTGTCTGTCACTGTAACTGCTCGGTCTCCTCTTGACTTTTAGAGCCCCTTAACTCAGCACCATCACCTCTCAAAACGAGCCACACACATCGAAGCTCCGTCGATTTTTCGGGGGACTTTGGAGTCAGTTGCTGGAAAAGCGTGATGGCTGTCCGATGGGTGATGGTTGACCGATTGTGTGCTTTATTCTCCCCCTGCCCTCTCTTAGTCATAATGTTCATAGATTTCGACTTGAACCTGGAACGCTCGAGTATCTCCAGAGCGGCAATTTATGCTGCATCACAACACATAAAATGGAAAATAAACAAAACATTAAAAATGAATCTAAACAAGTGCAACACAAAGGCAGCTCTCAGAATAATCCATAATGAAAAGTTATCTGTGCTGTCACATCCCCAAGCAGATCACTGAATATTTAAATTAGCTGGAATTGCATTCATATTTGCATATTTCTATTCACCGTATGCACTTTCATCTCACCTATGATGAAAAAAAAAATCAGCTTTGTTTGAATTTGATGGCAACACAGTGGAGTGCAGTGAACTCTGTGTTTCGCCCCTGGACTACAATACTTTGACGGTCATGGCATGATGAACACATTCATTCTTAATGTTGTTCTTACAAAGACGGCCGCGGGCTAGAAGGCTCGAATTAAAAGAAAATCGTTAGGTAGAAGGCCAAAGAGATAGAGAGAAGATGCGAGACTGAATAAGAAAGGGAGTGAGAGAAATAAGAGATTAAATTACTCACAGCTGCCACTGCTTGTAAAAGATTGATTTTTATACAGTATGGCAGTGATTTATGGCTCTACAACCATAATGTTGTCTGATGGCAATTAGCCGTTGCTTTACAATTGCCTGGTTTTATTAATACTTTATGAAGTGTAAAGTGTAATTCAGGCCAGCTCAATAAGCCCAAACAAGTCTTAGGTGGGCTGCCATTGGCATAGTGATGCTGTTCTTTCACCGCAGTCTGGATCCGCCAGCAGCTTTTTGACAAATGGAGAATACAAATGATAAACAACAGATAACTTTGACTGAGCCTCCCCCCTC
>OMLF01048307.1:0-18394 GCA_900302615.1 Holocentrus rufus | reverse complement strand
TCTCCCCGCCCCCCCCCCCTCCCCCCTCCCTCCCTCTCTCTCTCTCTCTCTCCATCAGAGTGTTTTTTTCTCTCCATCTCCTCATCTGACTTCCCAAAGGGAATAACCTCCCTGACATGCATCTTTTCCTTTTTCGCTCTAGATGCTATAACTTGCTCTTACCTCCACAGTACGCTCACAGCTGTTACTTTTAATTTATCTGCTGCCGCTGTATGACAGATGGCGTATAGCCATCCCGGTGTTTGTTAGTCCAATAAATCTAGCCCCTCATAGGGGAACATCTGCTATGCAAATCCAGCTCGTATTGCTGTCACTTGTGTCTGTCAGTGCGGCGATGGAGATTTAGCCTTGACTCCTGCAACTTCTAAGTCTGTGAGTCATCTCGCTCCTTTATTGAGCACTTTTTAATTAAAAGGAAGCAAAAGTTGTATTGTTGTGAAAATGTAGCTTCAACCATGAATCTTCACACCAAAGCTGTGAATTTTCACACACCTCTCACAATCCTCTCCTGGAAATGGGAAACAATCTCTCTGAATGCTGAGCAGAATCCGTACTCCCTCTCACATTTTCTCGCCCAGTCTTTCTGTCTCTCGTCCCCAGCGCTCTGTTAGACCACGCTGCCAGTCCTGGACGTCAAGCATATGTCTCTCAGCTTGGTCCAAGAGGCATCAAATAAAACTCTAGTTACAGTCGGGAGCGCGGCAGTCTTTCTCTGTCACTAATGGAATCTTATTGGTCCATCCACTTGTGCTGCAACGCTGTGAGGTTTCTGAAACCGACGCCAAGTCCAACACCTGCTATTTCAAAATCAATGCAAATTGGGTTTTTCTGGGTGACAAAGCTGTTAGTGACAGCTGTAGTGCATAAATAGCGGACTTATTTTTATTGCCAGATCAGCGAAAGATTTGCATTTAAATTTAAAAAAGGTGAGGCAAAAAGCCAGATCCACCGCAATTGAGTCTTCCAATCAAGTTTCCAATCATGGCTTACCTAAACGAAGAGACCTTAGAGCTTGATGCTCCTTCGAGATCACATAACATCACACTGGGACCGGCACAGAACTAATACTGCAGGTGTTTTCTTTGCATGTGTTCAGACTGCAAAGCTAACGGCGTTCTTTCTCTATGTGAGATGAAGACTCGAATAAAGTCAGCTGAGTTTGTCAGAAAGCAGAAGTTGCCAGCAGCTTAGCTTTTTATAAAACACTGTCAGATATGTCCTGATGTTAATACAGGAGTTGTATTTCACAGGAGCTCGAAATAACTTTTATGTATGTGACTTATGAGAGAGATGCACATCATGTATCTGAAGGGGTCTGCTGCACATTTAGCCTTCACTCTGTGATCTTTTCATCCTGCTTTCCTCCGTTGTTTGCTGTTGCTATGGCGTCTCCGCTCTGTGGCCAGCCTCGCCATGAGCCACAGCCAGTCATTGCTGGCTGTTATATTTTATGCACCAAAATATCATTTAAAAGCCAATTTCAGGCACAGGGGATTTAGGCCACACACACAGGGTCGCAGACAATGACAGGCTGATGTGTATAAATCATCCTTTTTATTTATTATTTTATTTTTTAACGGGTAAAAAGTTGCATTTTGCACCTTTAACACTCTGGAGGTACATTTAGAAAAGTTCGAGTTTGTGTGTGCGCAAAATATGTGTGCATACGGGCATGCATGTTTGTTAGATTTGTGTGTATGTGTGCGTGCACTTGCATACCTATGTTCACATCTGTTAATATGCATATCCCTGCTGTCTGCAACTTCCATGATACTGAAAAAATAAAGCCAAAGTGCTCCTGTTCTTTCCATTATACTGTTGACATGCAAGTTAGGATATGCCTGTAACCCCATGTTTGCCTCAGTGTCACAGTGTTTCAGCTCGTGTGGAATCACCACATTGCATATTAATTGCACTTTACCATTTTTGCTGGAGATCTTCTAAAAGCAAAGTTACCAACACGAACCCACACAAAGGCTGAAAATATTCATTATTTCACAGGAAAAAACACTCACAAGCACTTTAACCAAGATATTTGAAAATGATATTTTTACATTGGAGCTTCTTTTTTCCCCACATTTTTAATTACCTTGCAGAGCGAGGATTTGAGGATCACTGCAGATGATAAAGAAAAGAGCTGACAAAGAAAAGTTTGGGTTCGTGCCTTGAAATTGTATTTAAAGAAGAAACAGGACTTGTATTTATCTCTGTTTTGTGGTAAATCTTCCAAATGACTTGAGATGACTTTAATAACAATGAACGCGCCCACGCATCTCCCCTCATTTCTCCATCTTCAAAGTGTCAGTCTGCTTCAACAGCTTCATGTTATGAGGATGATGTTCAGCAGAGAGGTTTTCAAATTTCTGCCTTGTTTTGACTTTTATCTCGTGTGGACGTGACACGACTCTATATGCAAACTCCCTGGGGTGTGTGTGCATGTGTGTGTGTGTGTGTGTGTGCGGGTGTTCATGCATTTCTGTGTGTGAGCGTGTGGGTGTGTGTTTGTTGTTTTTCCACCCCAGGTCACCTAGGTCCTTGCGGTAGGTCTGATGAGCTCAGCTCCAATCTGATCTTCAATCTCTAGAAAAGTTTCTGTGTGTGTTTCCTCCCAGAGCTAAAACTGAAAGAGAGAGAGAGAGAGAGGGGGAGAGAGAGAGAGAGAGAGAGAGGGTGGTGAGGGTGTAGAGGGATGAGAGAGACGGGTATCTAGGAGTTCAGAGAGGGCGAGACCGACAGTGTGACAGAGAGCAAAGCAAAGTCCGAGTGTTGTCCAGAAAGTGTTGCTGCTCTGTCCTGTTTATCCGTTCTCTATCACTACACACTTAAATTCCTTCCCTGACTCCATCCGCCGCCCTCCATCCTCTTACTCAGCACATTTTCACCTCACATCCTCCTTCCACTCAGGTTTTTTGATCAGTATTCTGGTGAGGTGAATGGGAGAACTGGCCTGGCAGGGCCTCTGACAGGGGCCACCGGTCCTGGGCTCGCTCTCTGACAACAGAGTCTAACCACGAGGCTTTTTGGGATGCTCTCTCACAACGGCATTGGGCCTCCTCTCCCTTGAAGCAGCCATTAACAGATGCCAGCGTTTCAAATCGATTACACGAATTGATTATTCAAAGTACGCTAATCTGTTGGAAACCACTGCTGAAAGCAGGTTGTTTGCTGTTATATCGTGTCTACAGGTTTGTGCAGGCTCCATCCTCTGAGGGCTAAATGGGGATTTTTAACTGGATTGGCCAGTTTTGTGATATTAAACTTATTTTGGTTAAGTTGAGTGTTGGGTTTAGTTAATAAAACCTTGCTTTAGGTAACTAAAATAATTTGATTAACCCCTCCCTTCCTGGTGGGTTCAGCATTGCTGTGCAGCCGAGTTTTGTTCAAACCCACCGCACTTTATTTTAGAGAAGGTTTCCAAAGATCCCAAATCTGTCCTACTGAATTCCAGGGAAATGTGTATAAAATGATGCACAAGACATGTAGATCTTTTCTATTTGATGTAATGCTGCAGCCATAAAACAATGGCATCTTGGCTTTGAATATTTCACTCAATATAAGTGTGATGGAGCTTCAATGAAACAGTGAAACCAGCAGATATTGTGTATGACATGCAATGTTATACACAATAATAATTTGTCAAATTTTGTGACCATTTTTTTTTTATTTTGAAACTACTTATGGGGAAATTTAAAGGGAAATCAGGCAATAAAACTTTGTTAAAAAATAATATTACACTCATCGGAAGAACCGCTCTTGTTCTTAGTTATGACATAAACCTGCGTTGTAAATGTCTGCACCCATCCAGGACCTGACCTCCCTGTTCTTACTTTCCACTGCACTTTGAGGCAGAGCCTCCTCCTGTGAGTTTCTACCTCACTCTTAATGGAATATTAAGTTTTCTCTGACCTCTTTAGGACTTGCCCTGTCAAACTTTTTCAGTTTGGAACTAACTTAAATGATTTGGTTTCATATTGTGGAACTCAGGCTTGTTAAAACAGCTTGAACTGCTGAGTGAAAACCCACCATAAAAAGCCCACATAGTCTGAAGAAACAGGAGGCAGCCACTACATGTGTGGCTGTGGGCATGTCGTGTTCTCACTGAGAGAACGCTACTGAAAATAAATTGAGAGACACTGGGAACACTGGTATTTATAGATATATTGATTAATTTACTTGATAATTCCAAAAATAAGGATAATCCACCCAGCCTCTTCACTATCATCACTCAGAATAATAATACCATTTTCTTAAAAACTATCAAGGACGACACAATAATAGTCTGTATATTTCACTTGTGTTTTTCAATTTCATGCCCAAGCAGTCAACTTATGTTGCAGAGTATACTGCACCATTCAGTCTGTGTAAGATTTATAGGTGCAATATAAGTGATAACTCCTACTTAATGTCGGCAGTCCCTCCTCTGTCTCCAGAGTGAATGTTGTTCTGTTCACTTTCATTTCCATTTTATGTCCCTCCACTGTACAAGGTGCGGAGACTCTCAAGACCATGCAGCAGATACCATGCACTGTCTGATTTATAATAATAATAATAATAAAAAACATAGTTAATTCCATTTTCTATACCACTTTCTGTAACTTTTCTAAAGTCTAGGAACCCTGTCTGCAGAGGCTCGATCACCATTAGTCTTTGACCTTGTCTTTGAAATAGTCACAAGCATTTTGTCTGCTCACCTAAGACTGCACTTCTACACATAATGAGATACCGGCTCTGAAATCTAAGCTGGAGCCAAGCCATTCATCGCTTGGAAAGTAATCAATAGAAATTTAAAATCAATCCTAACAAGTAACTGGAAGCCAGCATACAGGGACTAAAGTGGGACTAATATGATCTTTTCTTACAGTTCTAGATTAAAGCCTGGCTGGCAGCGGTGATCTGAACAATGAGATAAGATTGTACTTGCTGGCTCAAGCAAGAGTACAGGGTGTTGCAGTAGTCAATACAAGATGAGATAGGTCAGTCACTAGTGAAAAAGACATGATCTAATTTAAGAGATATTTATCCATAGATAAAAACAAGAACGAACAACTGTTTGGATTTGCTTCTCAGAATTCAGAGGAAAACAACACCTGTGTTTCTAGCAGGCAGTGTGATGTTATACTTGATCGGTTTCCAAGATTCCTTTGAATTATAGATGATGCAATTGAAGCACCAAAATGTACGGCTTCAGAGTTGTCATCATTAACAATTAATGTCGGCTAGACAATCTTTAAGAATGTCAAGGCTACTGGTGTCTTTAGGATGTAGCACGAGGTGTAGCTGTGTATTTTCAGTACAGCAATGACAGGAAGTGTTACATCTCATAATTAAATGATGAAGAGGAAGAAGCTTGAGGTTCTCCACAGCTTAGTGTTGCAGAGGGCGATCATAAAGTTTCTAAAATCTTAGAGAATTATATAGCTAAACTTTATCCACTGTAAATAGTATCGTCCACAGTCTTGTATTGACAATGCAATATTTAAATGTGAATTTACTAATTTTTATTCAATAACTACCAGGGTTATGTTTTTGCTCTATTTCATTTGTCTGTTTGTCTGTCTGTTTGTTTGTTAGCAGGATATCTCTAAATGTTATGAACGGATTTGCATGAAACTTTGTAGAAAGGTTGTTCACAGGGCAAGAAAGGTCTGATAATCTATTCACACTGAATACCCAAAGTGGAATAGGGCAGTGGGCGTGGCTTCACATGAAATGGCGTGTAATTTTTTAAGACTTTAAGACTTTTTAACATCAATGAATCATGATTAAATTATTAAAACGTAAAAAATGCTGCATTCACATTCAAGCTAACCATAGAGTAAAATATAATTTCCATATTGTAATGTGACACCTATTAAGTTCCTTAAAGCAACAGTAATCAAAATTGGCGGAGGGATGATTTAAGTGAGGACCGTTTAGCCTCAGCTGACAAATGCATGGAATAGGCACCTAATTTAATGTTTGGGTCTACATGGCTCTTGTGGTTGAGTCGCTAATAGGCTGTGAAACCTACATGTGACTGCACTTGGGAAATTACTGTCATTATGGTGCTGTGATCGACGGTGTCAAAAGCACTGCGGTCAAATAGAAGGAGGGTTGAACTTCCACCCACATCTGCTGCTAACAGAAGATCATTGGTAACTTCTATTAATGCGTTCTCCATACTCCATACTCCAAACTATTTCAAGGTCATGGAAAACCATAGCAAGGGATTGTAAAATTATTGCAAGGCTATACACAGCTACTACGAGGGAGCATAAAGGCATTATGAGGCCAAGCAAAGGCTACTCCCAGTTTATTTTTTTGTCCACTACGTCACTTCAGGGCTTCCATAGCAGAAGGTATCACAGTCACAGATTTATCTGTGCAATATGAGAAGTGTATTGCATTTTCACTCAGTAGGAATCCTCATGGTATTGGTAAAACAACCCAATTTTTATTCGGACAGTTTCATTTTCTAGCACTGTTAAATCATAAATTACAATTTGGCCCAAGCCAGAGTCTGCAAAAAGATCTATATTCCTACCTCCTACCTAATTTCACCAGTCTGTCCTCGCTCCTTCTTCTCTCCAAGGGCATGATTGCTCAGTTGCATTTCATATCACAGCAGTGTGATTGTGTCATGAGGTTCGGAGAACATAATGCAGCATCTGTGAAAAGATGTGCAGTCCATGTCCATTATGAAACTCCTAGGAACCCATTACCTTACCCTTTCGCTGAGAAATACATGTTTCTGGTATTGAAGAAAAGCACTATGGTATTATCTCTTTAATACCATCTCTGTTCCCTCTCCCCATCCAACTTTCTCCCCCCTCCCCCTCTCTTTACCTTGCACTCTTGCCGGGTTTCTCCATCTCCCTCTTTCTTTCTTATTCTCTGCAGGGCCAGTATTGTCCAGAAGAGAATCATCTATTTCCAGGACGAGGGCTCTCTCACCATCCGACTCTGTGAGAAAGGTAATGACAGCTGCCCATCATCCTTTCCTTCCTTTTCCTCGGTTCATCTTTTCATCCTTGACCGCTTATCACTGCTCTGTTAGCTCTCACTCTATCTGCCGTTTTCTCTTTCAAGAACAGCTCCCAGGCTCTCATGTAATGTTTAAAAAAAAAAAAAACATGAACTACCAGCAAAACTCTGCGAAGACAAGTCATGGATCTCTTGGGAGTCGGTGTGGAATTTAAATATTCTTTTGTATTTCACCACAGAGCCGCACCAAAGCTTTTATGCTACCTGTGATTTTACAGCGGAGAAAAATAGCAGGCCAGAATTGGAAAGCTGTAGGCTCCCCAAATAAACACTTGTAAAATCGAGAAGCAGCAGGACTCTCACAGCTCTGGTGCACACATTTATTGTTCAATAAAAAAGCAGTGCCTGGACAAGTGGCTTTCAAACTTTGTCTCAGGGGACTTTCACTTTCAAAATAACTTCTTCTCCTGACCCAAATCTAATTTTACAGGCTATTGTGCTCTACCCAAACTAATCAAGCTAAATTTACCCTGTTTAAGGTCACTGACATCCTTGCCTTCAGTGTGTTCCTCATCCTACTATAACTCAGATTGCAAGTGAGGATTCCAATTTCTTCAGAATAATTTAGCGACTCATAAATATTCAAATTCAAATTCCCCTTGACCCATCTTTGCAAAACATTGGTCGAGGGCAATATTTGAATATTTATGAGTCAGAGTCAGGGCTAATGTGTGATTTAAATACCAGTTTATTCTAGGTGTGTTATTTGGTGACATTTTAGCTAGGGTTACAAATTGCAGTCATTCATCTGCTAATTCATCTGGTGCGCGTTTGTGTTCAAGCTCGCCCGCATGCGGCTACGCGTGAACACATCTCTAATGGTGTGAGTGAGTTTATTAGTGGCTGAACTCTTGTGTCATATAGGCTTGTGTGTGTGTGTGTGTGTGTGTGTATTGTCATGTGCGTGTCCCCTCCTCCCCTGCAGAGTCTGTGTATGGTGATGCTACGAGTAGCCCTGCCTTGGAATGCTGTGCCTGTGGAACAGCCAAGTACAGGCTCACCTTCTATGGCAACTGGTCTGAGAAAGTACATCCTAAAGACTACCCAAGTGAGTTCACACACACACACACACACACACACACACACACACACACTCAGAGGTCCACTGCCATCTTGAGTTAAATCACTGCTTGCTTTGTCAGAGAAGAAGAATAAAGCGGAAGACAATGTTAAAGTGATTTAACTATGTTGTGCTTAAAGGTGCAGTATATAAAAGTGTTGAGGGTTTATATAAGTGAGGACATTTTGACTCAACTGAAAAAAAAAGAAAAACAGCACATGAAATAACACTTTTAGCACATAAACAAATGCGAGCAAAGTGGAATATACTAATATAAAAAACAACAAGTCCCGGTAATTAAAGGTCTCTTTTCATGCTACTTTCCTATTTCAATTGAAAAGTAGTTCCGGCAGGTTGTGTCTGCATAGTAACCTTGCGCCGGGAACAAATAATTATAATTACACTGGGACTTGTACTGGCATAGTCCACTCTGTTCACGTTCATTTATGAGCTAAAAGTGTTATTTTGGGACCTGTTTTGACACGTCCTGTGTGTGTGTGTGTGTGTGTGTGTGTGTGTGTGTGTGTGTGTGTTTGTACACACAAACACACACACACTTCCTTCTCAAAATTCCTTATATACATAAAATCTGTCAGTGAGAAACTTAAAAGATAAGTTTATGATATGTATTGGAAATATATTTAGTTTTAATAGCCAGCAAGTTCAACATGTATCCAGTCACTAAGCCAAGCTTTTAATTCACTTGTCAAAACTAACAGAAACTAACCAGTTCATTTTCCTCCACCTTAATCAGCCCACATTTCTCTGTATCTGTGTCTCCTCTTGTCATCCAGGACGAGCCAACCACTGGTCGGCTCTGATTGGTGCGTCTCACTCCAGAAGCTACGTGCTGTGGGAGTATGGAGGTTATGCCAGCGAGGGAGTGCGTCAGGTCGCTGAACTTGGTTCCCCGATCAAGATGGAAGAGGAGATTCGACAGAAGGTGGGGTTAACGACAGACGCGGCCTCTGCGGCTGTTTTCTCGCTCCGGTTTGATAGAGGGGAGGGGCTGGAGGCTTGAATGGGAGGTGTCCTGTTGTGTTGTGGAGGATGAAGTCAGGGTTCAAATCTGGGATGCTGCGTTTGTTCCAGAAGCTTCAAAATGTCTGTCCGCCTGTTTGTCACAGTTCGGTCTGTAATTCTGTTTGGATGAACCTGCTGAGCAAATTGTGAGATGGACAAATCTCTAATGTGGTGCTGTTTAAGAGGTTCTTTATTACAGAGCGCACTTTGAATGTATGGGGTTGAGAGGTCGGTGTGAATGCGTAATTTCCATGTCTTAAAGGGATAGTTCACTCATTTAGAAAAAAAAAAAAGTTTTTTATTCCAATAGGTTTGCAGGATGTTCAACCTGTTTTTTTACAGGTGGCCCAATACTATTTCACTTATTCCCTAAGTGGTATGCAAGGCACTGGACTCTCAAAACAGTACTTTGAGTAAAAATACAGTCATATGTTTTTTTCAGACAAAAACACTTGGAAAAGTACTGTTATATCTTTTTTGAGTGGATTTAGGTGGTTAATTTAAAAAGAAAAAGGCAAATTGGGTGGATATCTAAACAGTGACATATGAGGCTCATACTGTGGTTAACATGAGGGCCATGCAGGCAGTATGCAGCACAGCAGGAATACAAGATGATACAATCACTACTACCCTGCATACCACTCAAAATGGGTGAACTACCCCTTTAAATGTTGGGAATAAAGACATTTTCTGACTTTCATACTGAACATCCTGCAGACTTGTTGGAATAAAGATAATGCATCAAAGTAGATAAGAAAGAATGGGATATAGGCCACGCTCAGTGCATATAGAATGGGAACATGATCATTATAGACACCCATGAACATGAGTATTGCTGGACATCACTACAGCACAGTGTGAAGTTAATGAGAGGTCTGGGACAATGAAAAATGGAAACAATAAGACACACACACACACACACACACACACACACTAATTTTCCTGTCAAAATGGCAGTGGATGAAGTAGCAGCAGGGTGGAATTCTCATTTCCACAAACAGTGTGGGGCGAGGCATTTACATGCCGACACAGGGCATCCCCACACTTTTACCCTCTCATTATCCCTCTCATTAAAGCACTCGCTCATTTTGAACTGTGTGCCGCCAGTGCATATTTAGGTGGCACGTTGCTGGTATTCCGAAGCCGAAGACTCAGCTTGAAATGAGATTCCGCTGAAAACAGCAGCTGGCTACTTTTTGAGTGAACTGTGCCTTTAGGGGATCAGATGGTTTGGGAGGGCTGGATTCCAAACCTGAGAGGACGGGCTGTGCGCTGAGCTCTCCGAGACTGCGTGTGCAAACGTGTGTGCGTCCTACATGTGCAGCAAAACAAACAAACTGATAGACGTATGAGTCAAATGCTTGCATGTCTGTTTATGTGTGTGTGTGTGTGTGTGTGTGCTGTTCATGTGTGCCCTCCCTGCCTGTCTCTGTGTCTTCTCTACGCCACGCTCTCTGTTTGGGCGTTTGAAAGGTGTATCTTGGCCATTTGTGGGGGAACAATAGTGTGTTCTTAGTGTGCTGTCAGTCTGGTGTGTGCCTGTCAGTTTGGGTTTAGCTCATTGTGTGGAGACATTAGAGGCTGAAGGACAGGCCTAACTCCTCTGTTGGCTGGCCCTGTCTGTCTCTGGCACTAAACACCGCCCTGACACAATGGAAACTTTAGGCTGTTTTATAGCGGAATGGGATGGCTCGATTGTGCACTGTAGACTGGAATGTCAGCTATTGAGTTGTAGAATGACACGGCTCGATTGTGTACTGTACGCTGGAATGCCGCCTATTGAGTTGTAGGATTTTGAAACAAGGGGTCTTGAATTCTTTTTATTTTTTTTTTCTATCAAAAGTTTTGAGTCTCGCCTTATGATCCATGCTCATGACAACATCCAAATCCCACAACTTAAGCAGCTTGCTTCTAAAGAGATTATTATCTTGACACATCGATAGAAATAAGCTACATGCACATTTATCAGCCTGGAACGACTGGATTTTCCCTGCTTTCAGCTGGTTTCAGTGTGTTGGCGTGCCTGCGTGTCGATGTCTTCGTGCATGCTTGCTTGCATTTGTGCATGCGTGTCTTCACACAAATACACTTGCTCCGAAAGCCTTCTTCGGCTGCCAAAAGAGATATTAAAGTCATCTTTTCAAGGCTTTAGACCCAGACAAAAACACACACACACACACGCATGCACACACACACACTCCCTGTCAGTTCTCTGTGGCTTCCAGGTTCAGACAGGGTGAACATCGAAGAGGCTGCTGTAAAGGTGGGAAGCCGACATGGGTCAGTAATCCCTGTCTTAGCTGAGAATCCCAGCCATCCAGAGGAGCAATCAGCTGTGGTGATGTGTGCACAAAGCCTCAAGACCGACCTCTCTCGCACAAGCCCAACCTCTGCTCTCCTAACTAACAGGGCCTGAAGCCCCGACACAAGACCGGCAGACTGGCAGAGAGAGAGAGAGAGACTCAGAAACATCAAGCTGTAAATTAGATGGGATAGCAACTCAGCAAACATTTGAACGAATTCTGATACCTGCACCCGTGTTGAAAAAGATGAACAAAATGAAAGTAGCAACAATGTCCACAGTCGCCCATAGCTGCTACCTGCATTATTTTATGAAATCAGGACCTCTTTCACATCCACATCTGTTTTAAAGTCCAACTTCATCATGCAGTATCATCCCTATTGCAAAACTTTTGTGCTCCTTTGCATTGACGTTGAACTTGGCCACCCCTGGCACGTCGCCATCCGTCCTCCCAAGCACAAACGTAAGCAGAAAGCCTCACTGGACAGGGCCCAACATGCATAATCCCGTGGAAAATATGTGTGATAAAGCTCATTTGAAAAGCTCCAGGCGCCCTCCAGCTCACACCATGCACAGCACACGGCGTGCAGCGCTGCACGCCAGCGGAGAGCCGTGGCTTGAGCTCATGCCTGAGAATGGATCTCTCTAAAATGCTGGCACCGGTGACTTAGCAGCACTCAGCGCAGGTTTTGACACGCCAGAGGCCCAAACTGCTTTTGTCAGTTCACTCAGACTGCATAAGGTACACATACAATATCAACAAATACAGCTGCTGCAGCTTACGTGGTCATATTAAATGTCAGGACATACAATATGTGAAGGACTGTGTGAGTTTGTGGCCGGGAGTTGTTTAAAAGGAGCTTTCCACAGCAATGCTTTATAGTAAATCTGTGGTAAATATATTGTTTTATATTTCAAAAGTCAACTTGAAAAAATAAACCTGCGCTTGCTTTCCTTTAGATATCTTTTCAACTTTTACAATGTGGATATCTCATTATGAAACACATCCAGAAATCAAATATATGAATATATGCCCATATACCAGAGCAATGTTGTTACATACAGTATATAGTCATATATGAACCCCCCTCTGGATATGGTGACATATCTGTAGCCTGTATATGTTGAACATGTGCGTATATGAAAACATATTGTCTTTACATACTCATATATGTAGATCCATACCTGCTCAACATTATTGTGTTAGTTGTGGCTGGTGACTCAATTAGGGAGGATGGATGTGTTTGTAATATATGTTAGACATAAACAGTATGTCCATATATGAAAATGAATCAAATTTAAATACGTTTTATATATAAGTATTTAATATGGGAATATGTGCCTTATATGGAAAGCCCATGTAGTACATTTTGGTATGGAGAACATAGATTTTTTTTTAGGTTTTTATTTATCCACTGAAATTTGGTTGAGCTCATTTTACTTCTACAGTGTTGTCAGGTCAAGAAAAGACAGATTTGTGTCTCTTTGCCAAGATGAACTATAAAGAAATAAGTGCCGAGAACAGAGAGACGGAGAGAAAGTTTTTTCCCCTCCGTCTTTTATAATGTCACCACTCACTTTCACAAGAAACAAAATTACACGGCACACTTAATTATTGATTGCTTGGAAATGTCACGTAAGGCCTAGAGTATATGATGATCACACGAGTGGCGGTAGTAAAATGTGAAGAGCTGCTGGCCAAGGAGCAAATTCTCAACCTTTTTAATGCCATGGCAGACTGACACAGGTCAAAAAAAAAAAAAAGGAAAGAAAATCTGTAGCACACCTAATTATTACTTGCTCTCAAATGCCACGAATTCTCAGCCAGGTGTGATCCTGCCTAGATCATACTGCGAAATGTCAAGAGCTGCCGGCCAGGAAGCCATTTGTATCAACTTTGTAGGGGGAAAAGTGCGATCATAGCCCGAGTCAATTATATTTTAATGAAGTGAATGTACTTCACGTTGATTTTTTTTTTTTTTCCAATCAAAATCACAAAGCTCACCCTGTGGGACGCTCTGGTTCACCTCTAAAAGCCTTTGCCCATCGCTCAGCAGATGCTTTGGGGAAATGCCCATCATGGATACGTGTTGTTCAGCAGTTTAAAAGTTTGACGCCCCTGAAACCTGAACATGTTTTCAGCCCAGAAAAACCAGCGCTGCAAACCCTCCCCAGCTTCCAGCGCTGTAGGGAGCAGTCAGTATCACACCCTTTCCTTTTCAAACGGGGAGACAAAGGAGCCCGGACAATAAAGGCAAGGTGGACACGCGGCACCAAACGTTGCCCCGAGCCGTCGGCCCGGGCCCCCGCGCAGCCCGCGGCTAGAACCTGTCAGGTGTCCCGGGTGAATGCCGCAGGTGGTTTTATTCTCTGTGTGGGAGAACTCAGCCGGCGCTTTGTGTGGAAGTGACACTTCCTTCCATTAGAAATTCATGGTGTGAAAGATGAGGCTGTGCGAGGGAGCGCGGGGCGTGCGACGCCGACCTTGGCCGGGTCAGGTGTGGACAGAGTCTGGCGGCTTAAGGTAAAATCTCTGCTGCAGGTGTCTGAGCGCAAACCGTGTCGGTGGAATCGTTAGAAAAGTCTGTAGAGATGTTTGGATGTAGAGACGCTGCTCCTTTCTGTGTCCCATGCTTCCTTTTTTCCCCCTCTGTCTTTTCCTTCACTTCTCCCCTCTTTCCCTCCTTCCTTCCCTCCTCCCTGCTTCTTTCCATTCTTCCTCCAATCCATCCTTCCTACCTCTCTTCAATTCTTCTGTCCTTGTTGCTTCCTCTATTCCTCTCCCTTCCTCTTTCTCCTCTTTCTCCCATTTCTCTTCCCCATATTTCTCTTTTCTTTCCCACCTTTCATTCCCCTCTTCCTTTCCTCTCTCCATCCTTACTTCCTTCCATTATTCTGCCTTCCTTTTTTCTCCCCTTCTTCCTTCCTCCTTTGCTTTCATTCTTCCATCCATCCTTCCCTCCCCCCTCTCTCCCTTTCTCCATCCCTCCTTCTTTTCTGCCTCTCCTCCATGTCACTGTCCTTTCCTTTTTGCTCCATTTTACCTTTCCTCTCTTCTTTGTCTTCCATCTATATTTCTATCCTTCCTTCCTTCCTTCCTTCCTACCTTCCTTCCTTTCATTTCTCGCTCTTCCACTTCTCTTCTTCCTTCTGTTTTGCCCTTCCATCCCCATTTTCTCTCCTCCTTCCTCCTTTCTTTCCATTTATTCTTATTGTTCCTCTTTTCATCCCTCTCCCCTTCATCCCTCCATTCCTCCTTCACGGCCCCCTTCCTAACATTCTTCCTTTCATTTTGTCCTACCCCATTTTTCCCCTGTTCCCTTCCCTCCTTCCTTCTATCCATCCCTCGACCCTTCCATTCTTCCATCCCTCCTTCCTTCCTACCTATCCTTTCCTCTTTCTTCTCCATCCCTCTTTTCTCTCCGGTCACTTCACTGACTAACCGGCCGACATCCCTCCTGTCACACAGAAACCTCTTTTCTCATCCGCTCACAAGCAAATCAGTTTTCTCTCTTTCCTTTCTTCCTGTCTGTCTCGTCTCTCTTCCTCTCTTCCGCTCCTCTCATCATTTTTTTTTTTATAAATTTTCTATCTGTTTTGAAAGACCTTATTTCAGGCAGATTGTCAGAGAAAGGTTGAAGGGATGGCGGGATGAGATGAAGGAGAGAAGGGAGGGTAGTAGGAGGAGGAGAGAAGCGAGGCAAACTATCCCTCACTTTCATCTCTGCTCTCAAAACACTTCACAGGATATTGCTGCAGACCTCCCCCAGACAGACAAAGAGGCAGACAGGCAAACACACACACACACACACACACACACATCCCACTCTCTACATCTTTATTGCTTTTCGTATAGGCCCGGATCTCGCCAGTGAATACAGAGCGAAAACACAAGGCACTCCGGCAGCGCTCCAAAGCCTCCCTCGCAGTCTTTTCTCATCGCTGACACCTGTCAGATTAAAAGGGGAGGAAGTGGTGCTAAGTGATGTACTTTCTCTGTCTCTCTCTCTCTCTCTCTCTCTCTCTCTCTCCCTCTCTGTCTCTGCGTGTCTCCCTGTGCGTGTTCAGAAGCCCGTCCCCGCACTCCGAGGTGTTTTGTCAAGCCGTCACAGTGTCAACAGTCTTTTGAGAGAAGTGTTTTTGTGGCGTGCTGCGGTTGTTGCGCTGCTCCAAAACGTCTCAGCCGGGGGAAACCGGCTCTCTCCGGCGGCTCGGTCGTTAGGAGCGCCGGACTCCACCGGAGCTCCTCTCTTCCTCTCCATCCGCATTTCACACTCCGGCTCTGCGTTTTGAAAATCCACAGTGAGAGCCTGCTGTCTCATAACTCTTTATGCTTTACAAGTTTTCCCTTTAACCATGCTGAATGTCTTTGGAGCCCTAATATCAGGATAATTATCTCTGTTATGTGTGTAATTCACCTCATTTATAATCAACGAGCTTTTCGCTATGGTTGGAACTGAGGATAAACACTCATTTTGCAGATTAAAACATTTCACACTATCAAGGGTTGGTGAGTCGCAGGTTGCATGCAACAGCATTACATAAATGTAATTGTAATCAGTTGTAATTGCTAAGGAAATTTTTTTTTCCAGTAAATAGCAAACATGTAGAATATAACATTGAGTCCGTTGCCTGTTATATTTTAACTGTGCAGGCATGCTTTGTGTTTGCATCTTTTCAGACAATGCAGGTCAGCAGGACCATTAGGGGAACACATTTCAATGCAACACCGTCCAGGCTACCCTGACTTACACCAGAGTGCATGCATGACCTGCTAGAAATCATTCAAGTCGGAGGAGCCCGTCCATAATGGACTGATAACGCAACGCTCCGTTAACAACAGACCCACAGATACCTTAAAATATTTCAAACTTTGCATCAGAGCGAAACATCAGAGGCTGCCAGGGACTGTAAGACTCTGACACTCAATTAAGTTCTTATGTGCTGCAAGCATTTTATCACTGCTAAGTCAAATCAATCATATATCCAAGTTTTAGCTCAGATAACGTTGCTGTAAGCAAAGTAATTTTTAGAGTATAACTAGGGTTGCCAACTGTCCCATATTAGCTGGGACGTCCCATATGTTCAGCTAAATTGGTTTGTTTTCATATGGAACCTCGCTTGTCCCATATATTGACTGCTACTCTGTAATCACCAGTAGAAGGCGCTCTTATAGATTCTAGATCTGAGACAACAGCAGCAGCAACTGAAGAAAATAAATAAACTGTGTGCAGATCACACCACGGTTGAAATTATCCAATCACAGCCCCCATACATACATAAGCTTACATGATGATACAGTTTTAGTAAAGTGATAGACTATGTGCAATATACAAATACACACCACACTGCTGTGGCACGCCATCTTTTATCCCATATTTGTTAGTGAGAAAGTTGGCAACCCGAAGTATAACACATGTTGTAATGTGGCTAAATCTATATTCACAAGTTAGCTTGCTTACACATTACCTAATGTGAGCTTGTAAGACCTAGCTAACTCGCTCCAATTTATTAGCTAATGAACTTTATCTAAAAGACTCTGATGTTGTCTGAAAAAGTTTTCCCTCCCAGTATATGCCCCCGTAATATGCTAACAATAACACTGGGGTTTGCTGAAATGTTTTTTTTTCCTTTCTTCCACTTGTGTGTTACCAGTAATATTGAGTTTTTCTAAATAAAGTTTTCTCTCTAGTGGACACAGGCTGCCAAATAATCCATAGACAAGCTGAAACTAGTTAGCTGAAGGTATTTTGATAGCTGTTTCACATTTTGTTTGCATTGGGTGAGTCTGTTTTAGTATGATTGTCCTGTCTCTGTAAGTTGAAGAGCAAGCAGTATTGATGCTTTTCTCACTAACTACAGTCAGACGTTGTATTCTGCAAATTGCCATGCTGTGTGATCACAGACCTGGTGTTTTAACCTCGGTGGCTATTTGTCACCATGCTGCATCGCGCAAACCAATTCTGTAGCTGTCATTCAGCAGTATTCTTTTCCCAACACTGCAATCTAGTTATGCTATTTTTAGATGTGCCATTAACAAATAAAAGAACTCTTCTCACTCTTTAGGCACCTTGGCTTTAAGTGGTTACAGTTTAAATGTAAACATAGCTAACCCTTGCCCTCAGGCTAGCTAACCAGCAGCACCAGACAACATGAGACAGACGCTGTGTTGATGTCCTGTCAGAAAAATAATCATTATAGAGCACACAGTAAAACAGTAAATACAACTGAGAGAGCTCAAGTCTTTGTTTGTCAAAACATTACAATCAGAATTCATGTTATATTGAAGAATTTTTAATGAATCATTGACAGTAATTAGTGTTGAGCATTATCAGGTTTACACTGCTTGATTGAAATGTTTTGGGACTTTTCAGCTTTATTGCCTGGTTTAAAACATTTGTTAGAATTGAAAATGTAATACAGTGCATTACTTACTGATCAAAATAATTACTCATTATATTTTAAAATGGGTAACCAGCAGTCAGTTTCATTTCAAAAGTAACCGTCTCAGCATTGACACTACTATGCTAAATTTTGCTGCAACACACACTTTTTTCATTCCACTATCTCTACAATAAGGGAATGAGAGAGAAATAGAGGGAGATTTGTAGACGGAGGAGTGTCATACTCCAATGATAACACATCACTTTTTGTCGATCATTTTTAATCTCTACCAAGAAAACACTGACTGGTGAAAAATTTTGGAATTACCTCGTGCATGTTGCTCATGTCATATCATGTTTGCTCCTATGAGGAAAAGGCAGAGATAGGTGGGTTTTCCTGCCTCTGTAAATAATGAGATACTGACGCTGGAACCGATCCTGGATGGAAACATCCAGAGTAATTTTATTTTCATCCTGTGGTTGTTGTTTATCATGAAATGACTCCCGTCTTGATATCAGTTGGTGTCTTCATGACTTCACGTTGTGCCTGTATGTAAACCTGATGCCTTGCTCTTCTCTGTGCCTGAAGGCATCTTTTTTAAA
>OMLF01048306.1:0-13047 GCA_900302615.1 Holocentrus rufus | reverse complement strand
ACCACCTGTTGTTCTCTGTAGGTGATGACATCACCTGCCACAAAAGACCAGACACCCTACTTTTCAACATTAGGCTTCACACATGTTTGGATTTGGGGTTCAGTCACTCTTTAACAATGCAAATAATATTTCCTGTTATTGAATCTACATAAAGTAACAGAATTATACCCACACTTTGATTAGCTAGCGTTAGCTTCATGCTAAAGGCCTGGAATTGGGCAGCAGCTAACTTGTATTTATTTTACCTGGATTTAAACCTCTTCCATTAATCCTCTTTGAACAAACTGCCAACTTTGGTGACCACATGACCTTCCCCCTAGCGCCACCCTCAGGCCAGAATGTGAACTCACTTGATAACTGGTTGGACTGGAGATCGTCTACTGAAAACGTCCCAGGATAAGGACATTAGCTAAACGTCTCAGAAGTTAGTGTGCATATAATTGGTGAAAATGTTTTGCAAACCAAGTTAACTGTGAGTTTTATCAGATATCTTGTTGCTACTGGTTTACTGCCCAGAGATAACGAAGAAATGTTTATCTCCCTCTGAGTATTTGAGAGAGAGAGAAGTCTGCACTCCCTGAATATTTCCCACTTGTGAGAGCTCAGACCTTTGGCTTCGTTTCCATCCTCACAATCTGCAAACCATTTCTCTCTGCTTTTATAAAACCGGCCTTTTGCTCATGTGTGTCTCTGTTTCTGTCTCTGTGCAGGATGATGCTGAAGGCCTTTACTGCCAGGAGCAGATCAACAGGTCAGGCAACCTTTCTTTTCTTTCTTTCTTTCTTTCTTTCTTTCTTTCTTTGATGCACTGATACACCTTCAATGGATCTCACTGCTTTGAATTGAATTGAACTGAATTAAATTGAGCTGAACTGAACTGGGCTGTACTGGACTACATTTAACTTCATGTAATTTAAAGGTGCAATATGTAAATTTGCTGAGGGTCGATTGAAGTGAGGACCCTGTAGACTCAACCGACACAAAGCATAGAATAAGCACAAAATTTGATCGTTGAGTCTGCATGATTTTCTTTGTCCATCCTATGTTTTTTGTCACTTTGGGTCTAAAAGATCCTCATTTTGCATAATGCACCTTTAAGTGATGGTTTGGTAATTAAACTTAATTGATCTTAATTGAATTTCTATTCTAACTTGACTTGCAGGGCGATCTACTGGGCAGACGGTTACGTACTGGTCTTCTCCATAACGGACCACAACAGCTACCGCACCATCCAGCCGCTTTACCAGCACGTCAGACGCATTCACCCCTCTGGAAATATACCGGTCATACTGGTGAGTGTGTGTGTCCAGTCCTGCACTTTATTCCAGTTTTGGCGTACTGCCCCTTTACCTGAGTATTTCAATGAGACATTCTCCTTTATTCTTCCTTTATATGGAACAGTTGGAGCTACAACATTCAAATACTTCTTACAGGTTAAAGACTTTTTCCACCACTGATTTTAAATTTCCTACTATCCTTTAAGAAGATGTTTGCTAGCTTATTATTACATCTTTTTAAATTCATTTATTCATTCAAACAGTCAAGTTTCCACTGAAGTGACTTCCTTATCTTCCACAGTGTAGAGCTTATCAAATCGATAAAGGCTTAGAGTGGCGTGGAGAACAGACCATAACAGTTATCTACTAACCCTAATCCACATAATCTAATCTATTATGCAATCTGTAATCTGTTCCAGGTTGGTAACAAGAGCGACCTGCTCCGCGCCCGCCAGGTGCCAGCAGACGAAGGCGAGACGCTGGCAGCTTCACTAGGTGGCACGTTTCTTCTTCCTCTCCTCTTCTTTCATTTGCTATTTCCATCTTTCTGTCTTTTTTCTCACCTGCTCCTCCTCAAATCCAGCGCAGTATCACACATATATAAATACATAAGAGCTGAAAATAACTTTTTAGCTCTCTAGATAATGTGGCCAGTGGATTTCAGAGGTAAAATCCACTCACAGCTCAACTTATCTTTCCCCTCAAAATGCGATTGCGACTGTTGAGAATATAAATTCATGCAATTGATCATTTTTATCAGCAGTGATAAGGTTGATTGAGTTATATCAATGTATAACACTGCCTGTGCATGTGATTAATAAAGTGAATATACACTTTTTTTTGCATTAACAGCAAAATTAATATTTCTTGGTCTCCACAGCATCAATCTAGCAGGCACTGTTGATTTTTTTTTAAGTTTTATTTATTTATTCATATTTAAATATATTTCTTAATTTATTTTTTGTCCTGTCTTCACAGTCACTGTTGTTTTTTATTGTCTTCTTCTTCTTCAGTACAACTTTTCGCTTTCCTCTGATCTTTTTGCACCTATAATGCAGCGCCACATTCTATCTAATTCTCCCTTTGCAGTCCACAGTTTCGATTTGAGTGGTGTTCATTTCAAGCCCTGCACAAACCACCCAATATCAAAGCTGCTGATACCAACTCCCTCCTTGGATCTGTATTCTAAAGATCTTTCCACACACACAAACACAAACATCTCCACCTCCTCCTGTGTATCTCTGCTATACTCTGCTCCCTGCCTCATAAAGCAGGAATGCTAAGTGTTTTGTGAGATAAGAGCAAGGTCCTAATCTCAACACTTGTCCTGGTCACAGGAGGAGTTTACTTTGAGGCCTCGGCCAGGGAAAACCACGAGGGAGTTCATGCCGCCTTCCTACATCTCTGTCAGGAGGTACGAGCTTTAAGATTTAAGATCGGTTTGTTTATTGGTTTGTCTTTCAAAGAGCTGGCTGCCAATCTGGGTTTGGTTGCAGGACATAAACTAAAAAGAGTCTTGGTTTCAGTCTTGGTTTGGTTGGTTGATTGTAAAACGTTCAGTGGCACCTTCAGCTGTGAATTTCCTCCCAAAATCATCAAAGATGCAAAACTGAGAAAGAAATCAGCACAAATTAAAGAACTCATCTGAGTTCATTTGTTTGGTGGATTTTCACTGCGTCAGATCAGTTTGCATTAGAGCTGAAATCAATCAATCGATTAGTTGACCAACATAAAATTAATCAGTTCTTTTGATAACCAATAAATTGTTTTAGTCACTTATCAAGTAAAAATTGCAAACGTTTGCAGATCAATGCTTCACAAATACTGAGATTTTCTTACTTTGCTCTGTTTCATTCCATTATAACATGAAAACGTTTTGTTTTTTGGCTGCTGGTCAGAGTAAGAAATCAAATTGAAGACATCACTAACTCATGATGGACATTTTTCCATATCTATAGATTAATCGACATTTAAAGTTTGCAGCCCTAGTCTTCATCATGTGTAATTGTAACCATTTGGATTCTTCCTTCTTTGCATCTCACTGCAGGTTTTACATAATAATTCCTCATGGGGTTGAAAGGCATCCTGATGTTACACTGTACAGGGGTATTAGAAAGTGTTCAAAGTGTTCTACTGAACACCGGATAGCATTTCCATTCTGTTTTCTATTAAAATACCACATTATGTATGCTGTTTATTAAGCCTGGTGTATATCGGTGCCACTCGTAGTTGCAGCTGGAGTAATTAGAGCTCTGCGGCTGGATTGCAAATTACAGTTTTACCCTCAGGCGAGTGTCAGCGAAGTGTGAAACAGCCGCTCAGAGGTGAAGGAAATTAAAAAAGGCGGCTGCTGCAGCTGGTTGGCAGCTCTTCAAGTCGGGTTACGGGCAGATGATTTGGGAAAGACCGCTAATGTGAAGGAGTTATGTGCAAACTTGGAAATACAACAACACCACACAAGGCTCCCACACCAGCTTGGACATCAAATTAAAGGACTTTTTAATGACTTTCAAGGTCTTGTTTGATGAAATTGGCATGTTTGGAGTAAAACATGACTTTGGGTACAAACTCAATTTTTATTCATAATAAGTCTTGATGAAATTATTTTAAACCTGCCTCTGTATAAACACTAAAACCTCTAAGTCTTCCTTTTATTTTTCTCAAGTCCTCAAAACTTTCAAGGATTTCTAAAGTCTGTGGGAATCATGGTAATGCCACACTTCCTGTTGATGTCAATCTGAACAAAAATGCAACGTTTGTTTTTTTAACCAGAAAATAGTAAGAGTTGCCCATATGAGACAGTTTTAAATGTTTATTTTTTGTTGGAGTATTAAGACCTGATATATTTAGATATTTTTAGATTTAAAGAGAGGAAATTCCCAAACTTATTTCTGTTTCTGTCTTATTTTATCCAGGACTATATTTTCGATGTTATTGCAAACAATGAAGCAGAAATTTGGCAGCCATGATGATATAAACAGGCAGATGATGGTCCAGGGGAGTCACCATGTTCTGCTCTCTTTGTCCTCCAGGTGATCCGGGCATTGGGAGGAGGGAACGGGGAGAAGCGGAGGGGAGGCCTCCACCTGGCCCGACCCAAATCCCCCAACATGCAGGAGCTGAAGAGGAGGTTCAGGCAGGTCCTGTCCTCCAAAGTCAAGTCGTCCACCACTCTCTGACCGCAGGAGGAAAGGCACAGAAACACCAACATCGAAAGGATGTGAGCCTCCATGAAAAGCACGTTCTTGGACATCTAGAACTGACGGGAACCACGGCTGAACTCCTCGAAAAGTTTTAATAAGCACAAGCAGCCGTGACCAGAGAGAGCGCACGAAACGCAAAGAAAAGGAACCAATGGAGCTTTCCGTTGGCCGAATGCACCTCTGTGTTTACGTTGAGTCCCGTGGCCAAGACGACCTCTTCCCAGGATTAAGTGGAACAAGGACGGGTGGTTATTAAAGCAAAAATGCCAAAGACTCTCAAACAAGCCGCTCAGAAACTTGGCAGGTTTACCAAGACGGACATCGACCAACAGGATCGTTGTAAACCATTGCACAAAATCTGCCTTTGTAGTACTGAGTTACTTTTTTTTCTTTTTTTCATGTATAAAGAGTCCCAATGCTTAAAATTCCTTTATTCCTTTGTCTGTTCCCCTTCATTTACATCTCGTCTTTATGACTGAAGTGGACTCGATAGGTGAAATTGAAGATTCTCATTCATCCAGGTCATGGTACTTCTAAGGGCGAATGGACTTGCTCGAGGTTCTAGAAGACATTCTAGAAGTTCCAAGAGGTCTCAGAAGAGAGGTCTTTTGGATGAGAGGTGAAACGTCTTCTAGAACCTCAAGTGAGTCCAGTTGCCTTTTGTAAAGCACTCAGAAGTACAGTACCATGTGGGTTCTTAGCTTTCACCTGGATTCTGATGTTTCCGCGCATTGTGAGGTTTCTCGTTTATTTCGAGGAACTTATCAGTCAGTCTGTTTCATTTGTGATGGTCTTTAATGAGTTTTTGTTTCCCATTGGACTAAAAAAATGTTTGAATGACCTTTCATTCTGTGTCGGGTTCATTGGAAAGTCTTTGGTCCTGTTCACTCTTGGTATTAAGATTCTTCTTGGGTGCTGAGTTAAGACAGATCACGGTTCAATCTGGACACACATCTCAAATGCTTCTCCAGTGACTTGTGATTGGATTTTCTGACTACATAAATATATTTCAAGCTGTCAATATCTTCCCAATATTCTCCACCCATCCCATTCCCTATATCTGGTCAGTTAACAAAGCAATTGTGCCCAAAATTTCTTACTATTTGGATTACCCGATGAAGACGCCACCATCGTACCGTCCTTAGCTTCACCTGCAACACATGATGGTGGCGCTAGAAATAAACAATCACTGCACACGTCAGTCTCCTCCATCACTGATGTTTGTCCTCTGTGATGGAGGAATTATTGATAAAAAAGATAGCAAAAAGGCAACGATGATGCACGTGCATTCCCTTTCTGCAGCTTGTTCTGCAGATAAAATGCAGAGAAAAACGTGCCATCATTTACTGTATGTACACAGACCTACATTGTTACCACAGCAACCAGTGCAGACAGCTTAACACCGACTGAATGCACAAATCTGACATCATCACTTGTAAATATCAGCGTGGACAGTCAGCCCTAAACATCAGATTTGAGAAAGAAATTAGATTTGCCTGCAGCAGCCAAATATTCAAATAGCATCGGCAGAAAAGTCTCAGTCCTCCTCGGCTTTGTTAGGAGTGAAAATTTATTCTGAGCCCACCAGAGGAAATGACCCCAGAACTCAAGGCTTTATGGGAATGAGGAGGCGGATGTTGACATCTGATAGCCAGAAGGAAAGTCCAGCATAACAAAAAGAACCGAGGACAGAGCACCATCTGCACAGTCTGTTTCTTCATTTGTTTTTAAGGTGTTTAAACAGCAGAGAAGGTCTTTCACAGAGCAGACAAGTCCGAGATGCTTAGCTGAAGTTCCAGGAACTTGAATCAGGTTTTTGTTTCTGACTCCCCAGGTTACCAAAACCAACAAACAAGCTTCCTGTGAGTCTCTGTGACTTCTGTCCCACAGCTGGTCTGCTTCTAACTGGTCAGCCTGAACTTAAACAAACCAAAAACAAAGGTAAACTTTTCCACTATAGCTCAGACCAGAGAAAACAAGCTGTAGGTGTGATTGCACCTTTAACGGCCTCTGGTCTAAATAGACTCGGGGAGTATTTCATTTGTACTGGTTTCAAAGGAACGCTGCTGCAGAGGCCTTTTCTTCAAGAGGGATTTTCTGGGGGAGAAACAGCTTCACGCCACCAAAGAGACATTTTGTTGCAGCCCTGCATTCCTCTTCATTTTTTTATTCATGCCAATAAATGAATGAAGTCCAAAATTTATTGTTAAAATCCTGTAAAATCCAACATCAGGATGTTTTATGGATCAAAATCCACCCAAGATTTATAGCATTAATGAATCTATGGAATTGAAATACAGCATCTGCTATCGATAAGAGCAAGTTCCAAGTGTGTAACAGGGGATGTGTGTGTGTGTGTGTGTGTGTGTGTGTGCGTGTGCGTGTGTGTGTGCATTTTTCTACATCTTTACAGATGCTGTTCTCATGACCTCTCGTCTCGTTCCGCCGTGGTGTTTTAACACTAGGTTAGGGAGTGACCTGCTCCCCCAGATACTCACACACACACACACACACACACATGCACGCACGCACAAACACACACATACACACACACACAGTCGCAAACACATACGCACACACAGCAATTCCCCATAAAGACACATTCCTCAGCATCTGGAATTTCTTTCTTGGTCATTGAACTCCCGCCCCGCCCCTACAAAACACACACACACACATGCATGCACGCGCACACATACACACACAGACCTTTAAAAAAATTGTCTGCTGACCCTAACCAATGACCCTCTGACCTTTGACCTTAAAAAGCAGCAGGGCTGCAGCAGAGTCTGGAAAAAGTTGAGATGACTCCAGATGTCTGTTTGCATGTCAAGACAAAGTACCAAAGGGCTAAAATGCCATTTGATAAATGCCAAGACAAAAATCTGTGTGTGTGTGTGTGTGTGTGTAAGAGAGAGAGAGAGTGAGAAAGAGAGAGAGGGAGATGGAGAATGAGAGAGCAACAGAAAAAAGGAAAAGAGCTTTTTGAGGTCCTTTAAGACAAATTTTGTTTTTGCCTTTAAGCCCCTAACCTTCATCCTTCATTCCCACACACACACACACACACACACACACACACCAGACCCTCCTTCCTGTGTGCCACTGGAACAAGTGCCTACATTCTTGAATTCCTCCCTCTCTTTCTCTTTTTTTTTTTTTTCCAAGGAGTCCGTTTCAGCCTTCACAGTAAAAGTGAGTTCATTTGATAGATGAAGAGTTAATGTGAAGTTTATGAGGTCAGATTAGTAAAGCGGAGGCTCATTCTGAACGTTCCCTTTTTCGGTAAAGATAACACAATCACTACGTGAGGAGCGAAAGTCCAAATCGTTATGTATTTCCCGCTTGAGACGAATAAAATAAACGAAATCTTTACCTGAGGAGGTTCATCATGCAACGGCTCTAAAAAAAGAAGATCCAGCCTGTAAAAGTGAAATTATTCTGTCAAGCAGGGATTAACCTACAGGCTTCCTTTTATAAACTACCATCATGATAATAATTTCAAGTGATTTGTCATCATATAAGAGCAGCGGTTACATTTTTAAAGCAGTAGATATTTCATTTTTTGGAACAAATCGGCAATTTTACTTAAAAGCTCAAGGCTGGAATGAAAACCACAGAAGAAGAGACTTGACCTTTGACCTCATCTCACTTAACTCCCCCTTATCTTGATGCTCCTTTAGCTTCTCTGTTGCAGAAAGCAAAAGATCAGTCCGTGACACACAGAACATAAAACATCACAACTGGCTGTGTGTGTGTGTGTGTGTGTATGTGTGTGTGCGAGAGGCTGAAGTACTTGATGTTCCCTGGTTTAATATAAGTTTGAGTTGGCATCGCAGAAGAAGAAATATGAAGAGAAAAGAGATTATTTGTGGTTTGAAACGTGAAAAGTTGACATCACTCATTTGCTCCCCTTTTATCCTTGTGAGGACTGAATGTCCTCACAAGGATAGTAACAGAACATCCTCTCACACATAGACACACACATGCTATACATGCACACACACACACACACACACACACACACACACACACATACATGCACACACACACACAGACCGTCCTCTGTTGTTTTTCTTTGTTTTTTAATCTGCACGTCTCACCACTGATGCAGCCAATGAGATCGCAGCGTCTGACAAACAGAGTTAAATCACTTCCTGTCCTGCAGTCAGACTAACGGACCTCAGCTGGCGCCCGGGTTCAAAGTCATGGTGAAAACCGCAGAAATCACCCTGCTGACGCTTCCTGCCGGGGCGAGTCGACCGGCGTGCAGCGTGTGACTTCCTACATCACACATCATTTGAATCCGGCTCATGTCTTTCCTGTTCTCTACATTCACATTAAAGGTTGAAGAGGCCCAAATCTTTTTCTTTTTTTCTTTTTTTGATCCAATTTTTTTCTGATATATTTGAAGACAAAAATATGATGAAATCTGCTGAAAATCTTTATACAAATTTGCACAGTTCATTCATACAACAAGCTAGCAGTAGCTTTAGCATTTGCTATTAGCATGTAAACGTGTATCATTGTTAGCTGTGACAGTTCCACGAATGTGTTAAGTCACGACAGTCATTAAATTGTCAAATCAGACCTCCGATCTCTCTGAACAGAGGATGTATGGCCCCATTTTGGCAGCCATGTTTGATTTCCTCAGCTTAAGTAAGCTAAGTATAGCTACGAAGAAAGGAGTCTTGGTTGTGAAAAATTTCAATAAAATGATGTAATTCTTGTTGTAGAGTCTTTTATAATATCAGTGAAACAAGTCATTTTACTTTAAAATCATGTTATGGTCGAGGTGGTTCCTTCTTCCAGCACTTAAATAAGAGATAAAGGAGAGAGAGAGAGAGAGAGAGAGAGAGAGAGAGAGAGAGAGAGAGATGCTGACAATGTAGTTGGAATGTAAGAAAAGAGAGAAAACAGAGTTAAAGATAAAAACTATAACTAACAGCAGGGATATCGAGGTCAGTTTATCAACAGCAAACCCTCCAATACACAAACATGTGTGTGTGTGTGTGTGTTTCTGAAGAGTGACTGCAATGGGAAAGCTCTTCATTAACAACCGCAGTGTGGAGGACATAAACCAGCTGTGTGTGTGTGTGTGTGTGTGTGTGTGTGTGTCATTCTGTTATCTGTAGGAGGTGGCAGGAAATAAGACTCAGCCCAGGAGAAAAGTCAGGACCCCAAACTCAAAGGGAGAGAGAGAGAGAGAGAAGATTTATATAAGAGAGAGTGAGATATGAGTCAGATCGAACTGAAAAGAAAAAAGAGCAGAAAACGGGTGGTGTCCTTTAGAGGAATCAAGAAGTTCATTTCAAAAAACAACAACAGGCGATTGCATGGGCGATTTGGGGATTTCCCACAAAAAAGATTTTGGATTAGAAATTATGTAAATGCAAATGAACTTATATTGAAGAGATAGATAGATTGACAGATAGGTAGAGAGAGAGAAAGGGAAAAGACAGACAGATTATCAGCTCATTTGTCCACATGTGAAAACAAAAACGAGCATGTCGACTTTCAGCAAACCTTTCATAAATGTTCAACTCCTCAACATGAGTGGAACCCGGGCGCCTCAGGGCTGCTCTGTGCGATGATACAGATCGGGAACGTCGACGTGATCTGCAGAGACAGCCCAGCTTTCTGAAACACGTCTCGCTTGGCGGTGAAGCTCCAGGCTGTTCAACACTGGAATGTGCAACAATAACGGGCCAATCACATAAATTTTACAGGGCTTGGTGAACATGAGCTAATGATAATATAATCGCAGGAAGACGCCACAATTTGCCAAAATGTAATTAAAAAAGCACCTCTAAGTGTGTTGAAAACGTAATAAAACCCATTAATGAAAAAATTAGTGAATTATGAGCTAACATCACACTATTACATCATTTATTAGGGGTGTAACTTTTTTAACCGATGACGTAATCGTAGCTTTGCCTGATAATGCAACAACTCGAGCTATTACATTCTTCTTATTCGCAAGAGTTATTTATTAAACAGCTCTGTGGAATACTCAATTCTGATTGGCTGTACGGACGGTCACTTCATCAGCTTTAATGTATCACTCCGCACAGAAAGTCCGATCCATTTACTGCCGTTTATCAAGCCAGCCAACAGAGACACCTGGTGGTGCCAGAATGTAACTACATCACGGATTACACTTTAAATTTTGGGGGAAAAATGGAACGTTTGATTCATAGTTGGAAAGAAAGAAAAACAGAAGAATACAACAAGAAAGAAGGAAGACTGTAATGTGTAGCAGGCTAACGTTGCTGAAATGTTACCAACACGTCTACCCATCCAGGTCTTGTTGTTATAGATGCAGACAGACTCTACAGAGCATTTGTTTTAGTCTTGAAGGTTAATGGTTGTGCATTATCCCATTGTATGTATTTTGCTTAATGTGGTCTCAACTTTCCATGGTTTCAGTTTCACTTGGTTTCAAACCTCTTTGGACCTCATTATGACTCAGCCTCATCTGGATCTGATCGTAACTGGAACTCGAATATGACTTCAGCCCTGCATAAACCTACATACATATTTTAGGTAATCTACCAGAAAGTCTAATCCAGCATGACTAAGGTACCATTCACATTAGAGCTAAATCTGGTTGCTGCTCTATATTTTAGTGTTTAATCCGGTCAAGTTCATACTCTGTAGGATTCTCAACAAGAACAACATCTTTTAGCACTGAGTCCTGCTGGGAACGTGCAATGGCAATCTAACTTTGAAGCTAAGGGGAAATTTAAGGGAGTGTAAGGGGTTAATAACTTATTGAGACCCGAGATGCTGATGTGAAAGAGGCCTGACAGTGTGTACAACACTAATAAGCTTCAATTCCCAGGCCACTGACTTTACAAGCCGAGCCCAAAGCACTGAACCCAGCAATGAAAACATGTTATACATCTTGATTATTTTATACTCTTCTACAGCTGCCGTGCACTCTGACTTAAATTCTTGTTTATGTTTTCAGGCCAAGTCCTCCCTCTGGACAAAGGGCTGTAAGTGTGCACTTTATGCATGAATGATATATAAGGTCAGTTGCCTCTATTTTTGGCTCAAAAACTCCCAGTGGGCAGCCCACTTAACCTCCTATTTCCTCTCTTCTCATCGTCATGTCTTACATTTTAGGAAATTTAGCTGCAGCCCTCACCCAGAGCAGCTTACAGCAAAGGAAGGAGAGGGCGTTACTCATTCCCCTTCTCCTCGGACATTTCCCCAAAGGTCATTGCAAAGGATTCAAACTGGCAACCTTCTGGTTACAACCCTGGAATTCTGGTCACGGCCTCCATGCTGAACAGATTCCAGGTTGTTTGATTTTCCATGACATCGCTGCCCCAGCTCTCCCTCATCACTCCCCTTCTTCCTCAACTTGGCCCACGTCATGTTTTCATGGTAAGCCGCAGATTTTCAAAGTGGCCTGATTGATCTCCGCAAGCACCGGTACAACTCACTGGAAAACTTTCAACATAAGCAGCTTGGATTCTTTTTTTTCTGGAATGTGAATTAGAGGGTGATGGATTGATGAACCACATGAAATAGCTGGTGGATAACCGACTGTTTGTCTGGTTTCATCACAGCCATTTACATTTCGGACCTCTGACATTTCATACATGTTCTTGAAGAGTTTGACCAAAGATAGTCAATAGAATATAAGTATAGTGGACTTTGTGTTGACTTCCTGACACGACTATGTCATAGCAATCATGAGGTGGGAAAACCCAGACAAAGCAGACGAGAGGCTTTGACTGAATTGGTTTAATTTGTTTGGTTGTGTTGATTGGTTTACAATACACTAGTGAAATTCTTTTTAGGATGCAATGGAACAATTTGATGTGTAAATGACTCAAGTCTTTCATGGTAAATGTGTGATTCTTCTTCTTTAGCAATGCATTTTGGTTTTACTTTTCAATTACCTCCTCCATGTGGCTTTTATTTGTTGACAACAACCGCCATGCACCTCTGGATCTCCAGTATTTTTTGGATTGTCTGTTGAAATGCTACATGTAAAAACTTTACTAGCAAGATTCAGTATGTTTGGATAATCTTTAGTCCTTTGCTCAATATGTGCCTACTTTATTTTTTCCAATAAATCATCTTAACTTACATAGAGACTGTCATGTCTGTTTTTTTGCTTAAGGTAACATCCCTGCTCCAGTTGGCAAAGCTCTTCTCTTTCAAAAGTGTCCTTTTCACTCCTCTATTTTTTTTCGTCTACTGGGATTAAAGTAAAATTGGAAAAGATGCAGGACATTTCAGAGATTAAACCACTACATCATCCAGTTTTGATTTCTTGATTTTGCAGGAGACTTCATTATTCATCAGAACAAGAGATCAAATGGGTATTTCTTGGATTTATATGATTGTATTCTTCCAGTGTTTTCCATGAGAGAAACTGGAAGAAATCTTCATGCACATCCTAAATAAGGATGGAGACCCTCCAGTTGCTATAATAAATAAACAGCAACCACAGGATCTTTGTCCGTGTGTGTGTGTGTGTGTGTGTATGTGTGTGTGTGTGTGTGTGATAATTGAGATGGTTGAACAGATACAGACCCCTCCCACCTTTTTGC
>OMLF01048304.1:0-18397 GCA_900302615.1 Holocentrus rufus | reverse complement strand
TGTTGGTCTTGTCTGTCAGTTTTGATCTGATGTGCACCAAACTTGGTGGAAGTGTTGAGGGTCAGGAAAGGAAGAACTGATTCGATTTTGAGAAGAATTGGTCAAAGGTCAAAGGTCACATGGTAGGTCAAAGTTTGGGCCCAGTGTTCACACAGGGAATATTTATAATGACCATATCAGTGAATTGGTAATATATGCATATGGTTACTATTGAACACGAATGTAAAGATATATAAGACCTTTCTCTTGGTCACATGCCCTTTGACCCTCAGTGACTCTGAAAGATTGAACTCATGGAAAAAAAAAATGCACGTTTTATTGGCCTTCTTGTATTTCACTGTCAACATGCAGCGTGCGGGTGCTGCACTCTCTGACTCAACCTTCTGGTTTTGTGATTTATTACTCATATTCGTGTTTTCTGCATTGCTTGTATCTAGTTATGTTTTTGTCTCCCAGCCATGTGTCTTTGGCTTTCATGTAGGATTTCTCCCATACTCGCCATTCTTCTGCTGTACTCTCTTCTGATTGGATGATTGGCTCATTGTCCTGCTCGCCTACGGCTTGTTTGAACACTTGACTCCAGCTGTGTAAATATATAAATATATTCAGGTGTGGCTTTGTCTTCTCAGAACTGATGATGATCTCTGAAGAAAACATTTTCTGTTGTGCAATGTTTTTAACTTTTTGCCCTCTCCCTCACACCTTATGTAAACAAATGTCAGTCTTAGTTTGCATCAATTGGCCTGTTTTGCACGTCTTCCTTTTATTTATTTTTTATCTGAGTGCATAATCTTGTTCATTTTCTTTTTGTAAAACAGTGCTTGCGAATAGTTTTTAGAGGTTTTTATCCTGCTTGGTATTCGATGTAGCAGATGGGTGGGGTTTTACCATGTCAGTGTAATTCAGACAGCGTCTCAGCAGCTGTAAATCACAGAACAGCGTGCCAAGTTTTAGGTTCTCACTGTACTGTGATACAGATTAATGTATAGAGTGAAAAAAGGGATGCGAGGCAGAAACACTGAAACAAAGACTTAAAGACTTTGATTATATATAAAATAAATGCAGTGTTAAAGTAGTATAAAGTTCAATGAATGCTTGCTTAAATGAACACAGAATATTTCCCTTTCACTGTATCTTGGCTTAATGCATGTTGGGATGGTGTGTATGTATGTGTGTATATGTGTGTGCATGTGTGTGTGTATGTGTGTGTGTGTATAAGCCGCTCTAATTAGGGTCCTGCACAGCTTTGTTTAGACTAATTAACCCCGTGTGTGTTTGTGTGTCTGTTGTTGTTAAGAGGAGGGTGGGAAAGTTGCATTGGTTTGGGAGGAGTTCGAGACTGACATCACACTGGGCAGAGAGCTGGGGAAACACACACACACACACACACTGCAGGGAGCCTCCTCTTGACTCTTTTTAGGTGGGTTAGATACAGTAGGGAAAGTGCCTAGGTATTTCTGCACATGCACACGTAGCCCAGTTAGCTCATGGTTGCAGTATTAGTGAGCTCTGCCAGTGAACAGTATGATCATCACTGAAGTCAGCTGCAGTCTGATGAATAATGTGCTGATTTGACCATAAATGTGTCAAAAATAATTAAACAGAACACAGCAATGATTTTTTTCTCCCATCTGGTAAGTCTGCAGGAGGAAATGATGCTTTTATGACAAATTGTGCATGCATTTGTGTGTGTGTGTGTGTGTGTGTGTATGTGTGTGTGTTGCATCATGAACATCACTAGTGCTGTGCGATGACTCAGTGCAATGGGAGAAGCTGTGAGGAGAGCGGTGAAGTAATATTAACTCATGTGACTGGCTGCAGCTCAGACATGTGCGTGTGACTGGCCAGACCGTTACCGAAGACGTTTCCACCCCAAATGAAGATTAAGAGTGGAGGGCTGGCAGATGGGCGGAGGCCGACATGCCCTGCGACACGGGCTTGACCCACAGCAGCTCAGTGTCTCGCTCGCGGTCTCACTGACAGCAGCTGTTGAAGGTCATTTCCAGTGTGATTGGATGCTTCCCTCATTTTCCGCATTCCCTTACTGTTTCACTTCACTGCAGACGCCTTTCCAACACTTTTAACACATTATGAGATGCTGTTTTTCAAATTAAAAAAGAAACACAGTCTAAATATTACAAGGTACCATAAGGTAATATTACAAGAACACCAATTTTAAGATGGAAATGGGGGGGGGGCATCTATCTTAACGAGTCATTTAGTTTCCCATTAAGTCAAATCTTGTTTTTGTTACAGCATGTGAACAAAAATCTGCCAGTGGGATGAGATAATCCCAGTTGCTTCCAATGCAAAAAATCCTGAAACAAGTGAAACTGTATTGGAAACAAGTGGGATTATCTCATCTGGTTGGCAGAATTTTTCACTTGATTTACGAAAAACAAGATTTTAAGATGACTTGTTGAAAGGGAGATTTTTTTTTCAGCACAAAACACACTTCTAGTAGAGTAAAGTGGATGACAGTATCTCATCCAGATTTCTCCTGTCCCAGTGCATGGATATGTGCAGGATCTGTGGCATTTTTCAGATAACACAAGAGAGAACTGTCTGGTGTTGATGCAGCGTGTTGCTGTGTGGAAGAACAACAGAACACAACACCACATGTGTCACCTCAAACTGTAATCATGGAGATTAAAGAAAGAAGTTCTGGGGGTTTTTATGTTATCTTCAACAAACAGACACATTAGAGCATGAAACCACATATGGGAATATATGTGGTGTCTTCATGGTCTGTGTGAGAAAACCTCAATTATAATGAAATGAAAGTTCATTATAATCTCTGGTCATTTTCTACCTGACATCTTTTTCCTTATTTTTTTTCTCCATCATTCCAATTAATTCTTCATCTTGCTTTAACACAGTCCTAACAGGTGCTCTGAAAACATAATTTCTTATTCAACATAATGAAGCTCACTCTGTAATAACTTATATATATTTAATTATATCCCCAAAACGATATTATGGACCAGCCTGCCTGCCATCCCAGGTTCTGTCTGTGAACCCTACTGATTTTGGTCAAAGTCACAAGATCTCACTGAGAGACTACTTGCAGTAATTGTGTTGCATTTCTTCACACAGGGTTCTTGCAGGGTCCACCAAGTCAAGTTTAAGACTTTTAAAGACCCTTTAACATCACTTAGAATGCAATTTAAGACCTATTTTCATGACCATAAGGATAAACAGCGGGCTTCAAGTCCGTCCACACCTGATTAAACTCTGCTGGATGTGGCAGTCAGAGACTTAAGTCAATTAAATTCAAATTCAGACTCAATAACGTCATCATCCAGTTAGTTTTGAAGCCCAATGAAAATATTATTTAAGACATTTTAAGACTTTCATGGGGGTACAATTCTGTAGGTCTGAAAAAGACTTTTTCAGACTTTTTCAGACCTACAGTGATGCATGGAGATCGTTAAATCGTTAAAGCAATCACTATCAAAACTTTATGAGAAGTGTCGACTTTGCAGTTGATTTACATCTTTTTACCGAGAGAGAAATCAATGTGTTGAAAGTGTGTCTGCAGTGAGATGACTGATGTCTTGTGGTCAGATCAGTGTGATGGAGCAGCAGGAGCTCCGTACCTTTGCTCTCCTTGGAGGTGCAGCAGCCTCCTTCAGGTCCTCCACATTTCTCCCTGAGGGCCGACACCTCCCTCTCCAGCCGCTCCAGTCGCTCCCGCAGGGCGGCGAAGTCGGCCTCGCAGCCGCACGACCCTGACCCTGAACCGGTCGGAACCAGCTTGATCCGGTGGGTCAGGACCAGAGGAGATCCAGGGACCAGGTCTACTTCTTTACCTGGGAAATTCAAAGATCAAATACAAAGATCAGCCAAGAAGAAAATATGTACACGTGTACACTGTCGCCTCCCACACATCAAATCTTTTTAGTTTCTTTAAATCTCTTTTTAAAACATACTGTATCTCCCAGCCCCAGTGGTCTAACTACATATACTGTATTTTTATTGTTTCTTTTTCTACATTGTCCGTTTACTTTTCTGTACTTATTGTCATTTGTTTGACTTCTGGCTGTTCCTCACAAGTATTATACTGCTTTTGGGCCTTATACATTTTACTATTATTTTCACTTTGTCTTCATGTTGCACCTTGTTTAACTGTATTTTTGAAAAGTGTTATATAAATAAAGTTTGTAATTATTATTTTATTCACCTCCCTGGCTTGAATCAGGGGAGTCGCCCTGAGTGGTGCAGCCCTCGGAGATCACCACCTAGAGACCACAAAGGAAAAAAATAAGATTTCGCACTTTTGCCAACAAATTATCAGTCATCACCCATCAATTCATCAATCACTGACTAAAGCAAGCGGCCACACACCTTGATGGCGTCCTGCTTGGTGTCCCTCGGTGCCCTTTGACCTCTGACCTCTAACTCCCGGGAGCTTGACGGTGTCAGGAGGGCGGGGCCAGCCAGGAGGAGGACGAGGAGGGAGGAGGCGACGAAGGGAGGCATGGCTGGGGTCGGAGGGACGGAGAAAAGTCTCCCTCAGGTGGGTGAGGAGGTGGGAAGAGGACGATGGTGTGGAGATCTGAGCTGGAGGCGGCAGCTGGGTGAACTGAATGAAGCTGCTGTTTCTTAGACAGTTTTAGGAGACATGCAGACTGGTCACTGTGGTGGAACCTGCACTGCCTCAGTCAGATGCTGCCTCTTGTTCTTTTAGTCCACAGAGGTTGATGCCTCCAGGATGAAAGCTGCCGGTCGTCTGCTCCCTCCTCCTCTGTATGGCAGGGACTTTCCCGCTGGAACGAGGACAGAAACACACATTTACACCCACCTGAACGCTCACGCCAGCTCAGCAAACTTCACTCTGGACACAATTAGCAGAAACAGGGCCATTAGATGTTTATGGGCCTGTCAGCGTGGAGCATTAGCCAATAAACCACAATGGAAAAAGTAACTTGGTCATAAAGACTAATTTATTCTCCTGCAGCCACTTTCCTAACGCTGCCACCTCACAGGTTGGTGGCAGAGCGAGAGCTGATGGTTCAGACTGTGTGAGGACAAAGCTGGTTCATTGTCGTGGGATTGAACCAAACCTCCAGACTCTGTTGGTTTAGGTAGCTGAGGCCTGGCTGATCTCGGTTTGGTTTGGTGTTTGCTTTGCAAGAACAATTTTACAGGCGTGGCAGAACCTCAGTCTGGTTTTTCGAAGTTCATTGCAATGTTATCTGCCAAAGCAGTGTGTTGAAAACAGAATAAATTGATTGATAATCTGCCAATAAATCTGTAAACTGCAAATCTGTAAACCGCAGACATCTGTAAATCTGTCAGCGTGTTTTAGCCATCCAATTTTCTGTCGTAGTGGAACTTCATAACAGAAAATCTTTTGTTTCATTTGCACATAAAAAACGACTCCATGCACCAAATTACGCATCGGGTCATTGCTGCTTTAGTGATCCACTTCTCTCTCAGGGATCAATAACTTCATATTGGCAAGTTAACTCTTCAGGAATCAAGAAAAACCTCCTCACCATGCTGAAGCGATGCAACAGGTTTTGAACGGTTTTCATCAAACAAAGCATCAGTTTATCAACCCACAGAGAACGACAGAGTCCTTCAGGTAAAAACATCAAAACTGGTGTTTTGAGATTTTCGCCCGACAGCAGTGACAGCATTGTTGCTTCCAACAACCTCGTCAATCCCACACAGTCAAGCTAGGAAGTCGTCATAGGAAAAAAAAATGGCTGCCTGTGCCATCTCATGACTCACGATATAAGTGAAAAACCCGAATCTTGAATGCAAATGCAATGCAAATGTTTCACAAATTAATAAAATTTGCATCATTATTTTAACACTTTGTTAGCCATACATTTCTGAAATCATGTGATTTGGAAAGGGGAATAAATGCCTATGAAGATTAAAAAAAAAACTCCACAGAAGGCAACACAATCATGATTCAGTTCAAGGAAAAAGATGAAAATCACCAAACTTGGATTCACAAAGTTTTCCCCTGACACGTCCTGCAGTGTGCACACAGTAGCTGAGTGTCCACAAATATGAGTTAAACCTGATGATCTAACCACCGTGTCCCCCCAGAGGTTTACAACCAAAGCTGGTTAATGCTCCAAAGATCGACTGCGTGTCCTCCATCCAGCTCAAATTCACCAGCAGCAGCAGGTTTGAATGTAGAAACCAGCTGCTGAGAATTCCCAGTGCTGGGCTCCGTCCACAACAACAGCATGATGTCACCCAGTCCGCTGGTAGCAAGTAAGAGCAGCACAGGAACTGCTATATTTCAAAATGCAATATATATCAATTCTGGAACAATAAAAATATCATAACCTCACGTTCATAAATCAGCATGTCTGAAATACGTGGGGTCCAGTTTGTAAAAGAGTTATCATTTTGTCCACTTTGGAGTTAGATTACGTACTATCCCTTTAATAGTGCCATATATTGACTCAGCCTGCCACTTTAAAGGGGCAATAACTGAACTTTTTACTACTCCATAGTAAATATCATAAAATACCTGTGGGCATTAATAGGTTTGATTAATACTAATGACTCCACAATTACTTGGTCAGGTTGTGACATTTCTGGCTTTAAACTGTTTTTGTCCCTTGCAGGCTTCCAGAATTGAAGGGGACAGGAAGGGCGAGGCAAGTCAGTGCAGTTGCAGTTCGTACTGTTCACCAGTAGAGGTCAAAAAAGGTAATAGATCACCCAATGCCCCTTTAAAATTTGTGGTTTGTGTTATTTATAATTTAGTATGAGTAGGTGCCACTTTCTTCACATGGTGCACATCGTTACTTCACAACCAAGCGCTTCCAATGAAAACATGCATGAAAAACAAGGGAGAGGATAAAAAGTCCTCACAGGTTATTCAGTTTCCATGGAGCAGCAGTGAGGTGCAGCAGTGGACTGGAAAAAGTTAATAAACTGAAGCCCTCAGAGAAGTGAGGGAGCACTGTGATCATGAATGAAAGAGATATAACAGATTCTCAGAAATGTGGGGTGGACCGATTGTTTTCCATCCCAGGAGGCCAGAGATCTTGTAGTTTGTAGGATATTTCTAACTCTCTAAGCCTGTTTCTCTCTGGCTGCAGCTTTATCTCCTCCTCTGTCTCTCTGGCTCATTCCATCTCTCTTTCCTCTCTGTTTCTTCTCTTGTGATGTTACAAAACTAGACAAATTGTTTATTGTGGGTAAAAGAATCCTGTTATACCAAGAATGAACATGACAAACTGAGCTTAAAAATTACAAACAAAAAAACAAGACATTAAAAAAAATTAACTAAATGACATCTAAGGAATCTCAGATAATAATTTCAGATAAAACCAATTATAAAGGAGTCAAATTAAAGACATTAGTGTAGAAAGAAAACTGAATTTTACTCAAAACATAAAACAGAACAAAAGGGAGAAAAGGGCATCCCTGCCTTCTTCTTCTTTTGTTTTATTTCACTGAATTTCAGCTTTACTCTCTGCTGCCTCTCTACTCTTTCTCTCATGCATCTTTTCCCTTTTTTCTGTCTTTTTCTCCTCAGTCTCCCCTTCCTCTTGGCCCCTGAATCCTTCCACTCCACCAACACAGGACAAACAGAAACAGAAACCTGAGTTAACACAGACTGCTTTGGGCGGGAAGGAGGGATTAAAGGAGGAGAGGAAAGGAGGGATCAGGAGGAGGAAGAGACATAATAAAAATCACCTCGGCCCAGCAGGGCTTTACTGGCTGCTACCAGCTCCTAAACTCGCAGTTAAACTAGGAGGAGCTGCAAGGTTACTGCAACCACCTGTGTGCACGTGGATTTATGCACATGCACATGTTTAACCACAAAACGAGGTAAAAAAGTGACACCTACTGTATCATTTATGCCACAAAATTAAGACACATTATGGTACTTTATTAGGTAGTTAAGTGCTCTTAGTCCATGGTTGACAAAGTGGTTATGCTTTTACAGACTGAGCAATCTATATTTTAGAAATGTTGAAAGATAAACTTAATTGATGAAACCTAACAGTGGTCAGTTCTGGACAGTTTGATGCAGTTTTCAGTCTTGCTGCACGTGTTGCTTGAAGAGTTTCCAGCCAAAATGCAAGTCACATGAAATCAGAAATACGAAAATAAATATGAAAATTCAAACCTTCAGCAGCATTTTGGAAATGTTTACATAAACCCAAACACTGATGTATTTGCACTGCAACTATCTGTCCTACTGTCTGCTTTACTACTTCAGTCTGTCTGTTGAATTATTTGCCATTATGTTAAAGAAAGTAAATTGTTGAAGTAAATTGACAATAAACTAATATGTAATCACATTTGAGATCTGCTACAGCAGCTAGTCCAGCAGATGTACAGGACTACAGATTTTGGTGTACAGGAGGATGTTTCCCTTAACTTAACCTGCAACCAAATGCACTTCATACATGAATTTGACTCATTCTCATCTGCCCAGCTAATTTGGTTTGACCTGACATGGAGAAGTGTTCAGCACCTGCAGCTTGATTTACATCTTAGTCTAGACCTCAGTCAGTTAGGGACCTGGACTACTGACTTAAATGGGAGCAATTAGCTTGTAAATACCTGCCAGTCACAGCTGTTTCAAGTCCTCGGTTTAGACCTCGGAAAGAAACACCAAAGGGCATTTGAAACTCACCCAAAGCGCTCCATAAAGACTTGACACTTGCTCTGCACCTTTCCTTTCTCTCCCTGCTACTGTTTTAATCTTTCAGTTACGACCCTCCTGCTCATACTGCGTCCAGCTTCAGGTAGCCAAAATAAACTCCGTCCAACAGACTGTTTCAAACACAAACTTGGCACCCGACACCCAAACTTGGCTCCAGTAAAAGCAACGATAGGATTGTAAGCAAGCGATATGCAGGAATCCAGACATCCAGGACAGATGCTGTTACTCGTGATCGGGCCAAAACCATTCAGACAGTTTGCTCTTGCATTTGAAATAAAATCGACCTTTATGCCACATAAGACACCTCACACCAACATTTAAAGAGCAGGTTTACTTTTACACACCTCTTCTTGCATTAAATGACCTGTTCACCTAAAAACATCAAGCTTGGGCATTAATGAAGAGTTTTGTCTGTTGATACAGTTTTCCACCTGACAGCCAGTGCCACTTTGCACTGCAGATCATTGCATGGTGATACCAGCTTTAAACACCTGTGACTGCATGCTTTTATTATCAATTGTTAATAATAATAATAATAATAATAAAGGAATAATAATTTCAGGACTGACAGTAAGCACGTGCCACTGTGCATCAGCTTTGATCAATAGTGATCTAATGATTGACAGTTATTGCATGCCTTCGTTAACGAGCACTGGCATGTTGAATTCTGCTGCACCGGAGTCCAGACAGCCAGACACTGTGAAATACATCACAGACTGCCATGGAGACTTTTATAGGCAGAGGTCATATGGATTCCATACAAACTATGAAATCATTTGGATATAAAAAAGTTCACCCATGCACAAAGTTTGAGCCATTCACATAAATTGGCAGTGATTTTCACTGCACACCACCACTGCAATTAACTCTGCAGCACTGACATAAATGTTAAGTGTATTTGTCTCAGTGCAAGAGCTGTAAAGTGGACCAGAGGATCCAGAAGCCACCTGATACCTTGCTGCCAATTAACTGCAGTCAGGTTCACCTATCAATAATCTATATATCTGTTTTATGTATAACTGCTATTGCAAAAAAAATGTCTTTTTTAAATCAAGATGCAAAAGGCAAAGACAGTTTTCATCCATGTGCAGTGAAATGAAAAAGAAAAAAAATTCTGAGTCAGTCTGAGTTGATTTATTCAGTATGCTGAATAATTTGCATGTTGCATTAATTTCCTCACAATTTGTTGTTAAAGATGATGAATGAAATTGATCAGAAATGACAAAAACACATGTTGACAGGCTTTGCACTTTGCTAAAGAGAATCTTAAAAGCATCTTACCTGAGTGAAGTAGTGATGACTGTCTGTATTTCTCTGCTTTGAGTCTGTTGGTCCAGAGCTCGCTCGCTCTCCCTCTCTCTCTCTCTCTCTCTCTCCCTGTGTGAAAGTCTCATTGACTGACCAGCAGAAGCAGAAGGAGGGGAATGGACAGAAAGAGAGAGAGAAGGAAGAAAAGAAAGACAGAAAGAGAGAGAGAGAGAAAGAGAGAAAGAAGCAGAGGGGAGGGGAGCAGTAAAATTTTCTCATACTTCAAGAATTTTTTCCTCCCTCTCTCACCCCCTCTGTCGCTCTCTCTCTCTCTCTCTCCTCTCCTCCTCTCCTCTCTTTTCTCTCTGATGTAATTCTATGTGCTTTACAGGTCCCATTTGGGCGGGGGATTTGCGATGGAAAACATCTGAATTTTTAGATGTTTTGAGGCAACGCGGGGGCTTGAACCTTTAATGTGTTTTGATCCCGTCTCTGTCCTCGGCCGGACACTTTATGACGTTACAGAGACAGTCCCCATTATCTGCCGCTTTGTTCCTCCTCTCTGACCAGAGGAACTGACTTTGTCTTTCATCTCAGTCATATTTCATCTCTGTGTTGACAAACTCGGCCTCCCGTTCACTGTCAATGGAGCGGCTCCAGGATTTGACATCATGAAGAGACGCTTGGCAGCCTTCGCTCTCGTTCGCTGTGGGAGGGGAGGCAGAGCAAGTCTGCATCATAAGACTCACATATTGGTGCTGTTATTAAAAAAAAACCAAAAAAAAAAACTTGTAGTCTTGGTGATTTACATGTTTTCACTGAGACTGAAGGTTTACAGGCCCAGAGCAAGTGTCATGATCTCAGGCTGCACAGAATCCACTCGAAACCTCAGATATCATTTCAGAAATGCATCACTGTCAATGTGAAATGAAGACTGATTTAAAATCCCTAGAAAGCTGATTTTATGAAGATGCAGTGCAAGATTTTCACCTGACAGCAGGAATTTATTGGCATACTTGTGCACATGAGGCTGTCTCTTGTATCTGTGTTTGCATATGTGCTTGCATGCACACACACACACACACACACACACACACACACACAGTCTCCATAAATTACTGTTGTCTGTTATGATCTGTATTTGTCCTCCTTTGTGATAAATCTGCACATTAAATTGCAATACATCATTTTGTCCAAAAGTCCAAAATAACCACAGTGACTCAACTAACAAAAAATAAATAGGATATATGATATTCCATCAGCTTGTGTCCATCTGTGATCGCCTGCAGCCCACTTCCCTCCCTTACCTTAAATTGGCTTTTCAGTCATCCTGGGCTCATATCGGGGTGTGTGTTGTTTCCTGGGGTCGAGTCATGTGGGCGCTGCCAGCAGTGACCTTGACGCGGCCTCCAAGGCGAGGCTGCTGGCCACGGAGCAGGAAGTCAGGGCAGTCCGGCTCCTGGGAATCAACTGTATGGTTTCTCTGGTTCATTTACTTCAGAGTCTGTGGTGATTTCAGGCTTGCTAATCAGGGGCTAAAGGTCAGTCAACTTTACTGTCGTCTTTACTACCGAGTCCTAAACTCTGACTGACCTCTGGAGCCTAAAACACAGAACAACTCTCCAGTCTGCTCAAACACAGCAGCTGCCACACGTGAATTAAACATTTTGCATCACCTGTGTGTGATGCATATATGCAGTTAGCCTTTGCATAAACAACTGATTCAAAGGGAGAAAAACACTGCATGATACTTTTGCTGTGCCCAAGAATTAAGAATTTCAAGAATTATGGCATTTCAACAGTCATTTTCATCTGGTGATCAATCCTGATTGATTCAGAAATCGATGAAGATGATTGTAATTCTTTTAAAGAAATCTTTAGGATGAGCAGATGCAGGGAGCAGCTTTTTTTTCTCTTTTTGACCCATGCAGCTGCATGCAGCACCTGCTAAAATCCCTGTTTAATTTTGCACATGTTCCTGATTTATTTCACATGAAAAAATGATATTTCTTGACGTCACACTGCCTGAGACAACATTTTGTAAAATTTGTCCCGCCTTGCGTTCAGATTATTGTTTAGTTAGTTTGTCAGGTTGAGATCAGACCTGTACTTCATGGTGGTGTAGGACTCCGACTGTGGTGGTTTCAGGCTGCTAATCACGGGCTTAAGGCCAATCAACTTTACTATCGATTTTACTGCTGGGCCCTAAAGCCCGACACTCACACTTACTGCTCCCCTGGCTGCTCATAAGACAGTAGCTGGCACGCCACCCTGCATGCTTCACTGTGCCTCACTGCGCTCTATTATCCCACCTCAACACTCTGTTATTTTAACGACCTCTGATATCCTATAAATGAATTTGTAACACTTAAGGAATAAATTGAAAAACTGCTTCCAGTTTTGAAACCGTACACAGTATATTTTAACATTTCTGAATGAACATTGTGCAGTATTTCAAAACTAGATAAGTTATATTATCTAAAGTTTTGTTGCAGCATTTGCACAGATTGCACATTTTATTTGAATTCAGCAAATGAATTCCCCATGTCAGGTGAACATGAACGTTCTGCTATTTGCTTTCAGTATTGAAATTTCATGTTTGAGCGACGGTGTGTGTGGTCAAGCTGTCGCGTCACCGTGTGTGTTGCAGTCTGTTGTGAAAACTTCACAAAGTCATGGTATGAGTAAAGTGTACATATGGCTAAAATGCCCTTCAACAACCAAACTAAAACCAGAATGCTCCATCTGACTACAGTCTGATTGTGACCTTATTCCATTTAAGTTAATCAGAAAATGTTGTTTACATGGGCTTTTCTTGTTCCGGGTGTCTTGATTGGGTTAATGAGCCTCAGAAGTCCTGTCGTCATCTGGCTCTGATTTATTAGCATTTTCAAGACATCTGGATCAAAAAATCGATTGCCTATGAGAGAAACGAATGTACTTCTTCCAAAACCTTCAAAATAATTTATAACATTTGAACGATTGTTGGAATGTGAAAGAAAGTTTTTTTTCCTCGTTTTTTGTAATCTGAAAGCAACCAATTTAATTTTAAAAACCAAACTGCTAACACCAGGTGGTTAGCCACAACAACAGGGCATATTGACATTTGCACAAATGAATCCACCTGTTTTAATGCTTTATACTTTAATTTTGTTCATGTGTATATATAATTATAAATCAGGTATTTTTGTAACTCAGCAGCAAGCAAGAATGACTTTAATTTAAAACCGGTCAAAGGTCACCCAGCTGTGACATACGTGACACTGTTAGCTTTTTGTTAGCAAAGCAGCAGCAGAATTTAATGAATCTAGTCCCGTTAATAAAGAAACATGCAGATAAAAAATTTTAAACCCACATTAAATCACAAATTACGATGCTTATGTGAAAACTCCACTAATTTTCCCCTGCATTGCAAAGAAGTATGTATTTTGCAACAGTTTGCACTCCATCAGACTTCTGACGTCTGCATTAGAATAATGAATATACACTCGTTAGCTCTAAGGAACAAACCTTTGGCCTTTCCATTACAGGACTGTCTGCTGGATGAGACGTCTGTGTTGGCCAAGGAGGATTCAGATTCTCCTCTCCTGCTGTCTGTTCTAGTTTTGGTCAGAGTCTGTGGTGATTTCAGGCCTAAACGTGAGGAGCTGAAGGCTAATCAGCTTTACTATCAGCTTTAACTACCGAGCTCAAAAGCCCTCAGTGTCCCTGCAGGCTCATCAACTGGGCTTTGGTGCTCTTTATGGGAGCCCCGAGAGAGCTGAAATGCCTCAGAAACCAGGAACATATGCATGATAAAGAAAAAGCTAATTGTACCATATGTGTGATAAACCAAGCCAACTTGTGTTTGAGAGTGTAAAGGGGAGAGAGAGAGAGAGAGAGAGGGAGCTCGGCCAGCAAATAACGGAGCATGTCTCTCGTAACGCTGCAAAACGCTAATTGCAGTCGACACCTACATCTTGATCGTTCTGTCAGCAGCTTTGACAGGTAGTTTGTCGCCAGTGTGTGACTTTGGGACAGACTTTTCCAATGTGGGTGATTTTCTCTCTGCTGTGGTTTTGGTGTGTATGTGACACACAAAATGACTGACTGCGAGACCACAAACCATCTCTGGTTTAACTCAAATGTCAAGCTCAGTATCCTGAGTATGTTGAATCTTAACTTTCTGTGACAATAATTTGACTAATATATGTAACCCCTGCTGTGTGTGTGTGGGTGTGTGTGTACTGTAAATGGCAGCAAATAATTGCCTGTGTGTCTGTCACAGATGTCAGTCCGCCTGACTTGCAGACTACCAGGCCTTCTACATTTTATGAGGTTAAAACTATCAGAGCAGTGGAGAGCAGTTTTCAAGTTACACAATTTATTTTCACATCCCACACAGCAGAAGTAATATCCCCTTTTTGAAATGCATGTTACACTCACTTAAATTGATATTTTTAAAATTTACATTACCTAATTCAGCACATATCCAGTTCATAAATCATCTCCACTGTCTGTTCTAAACACGCGGTGTCTGGTCGCTATTTCCTGCTGCACAGGAAGTGATGCTTTGTGTGGAATAAACAGAAGAGGAAGAACTGGGCAGTTAGTATGAGCAGTGAAAGCTGCCATCACTGAATAGACAAAGAAAAGAGAAACTCAAACTCCATCAACAGGAAATCAGAGTCCCGCCCACACTGTTTGATTGACAGGTGATCTCTGGAGGAAGCGCAAAGCAGAAACACCACAGTGATGAGAAGATAAATGTACTGAAAAAATAAACAAGAACAGTAGACACTGTCACTGAAGATGGAGAGAAAATGAACTGAAGCATATTTCTTCAATTTCACGCCAGGACACGTTGTGCCACCATTAATGTCCGATGTAAAACTGCCAGCATCATAGCTAAATATACAATAATAACAACAACCATAGTAGAAAAGGAGAGTGGTCTGAAAAAGCTTGTTGTGGTGTGCCTGTAGATCCTTCAGTAAAGTAAAAGTGAATAGTGTGATAAGGTAGATTAGTTTAGTCTTGTCTTTAGCCCTAACTTAGTCTCTACTCCAAAACATGAAGAGTTGGAGCTTGAAAAGAGTCAGCTCAGTTAACCTGAACAAACTGTTAGCTAGCTAACTAGCCAGCAGGCTAATCATCTTACTGTTAACATGCTAACACTAGCTGCTACTAGCTATGTTAGCTCAGTTAACTTGAATGAACTGTTAGCTAGCTAACTAGCCATCAGGCTCATTTAGCAAAGCAGCTGACATTTAAAACGTGACTACTAGCCACTGCTAACGCTAGCTTCCAGATATGTCAGCTAGTTGACCAGGTACGATAGCTATGGTAGCCAACAGGATATTCAACACAATCAACACAAATTTAATCAGGTTTTTCATTGATGAAATTATCAGTTACCAGACAAAAAGTATAGAAATTAACCAGGTCAATTAAAATTTTATGAAAAGGCTGTGCTGGAGACATCCAATATGGCTGCCAAAGAGGTGTGTTACAACTCCTGAAAACCTGTATTAGTCTGCATGTCATACAGGCAGCAGGCTTGCTGTCAGAAGGGGGAAATTAAAAATTAAGTTGCTGGTTCAACTCCAGTTGTCTGACAAGCCAAAGTGCCGCTGTCACAGAGCAGCATGACGCTGACGGGGAGGAAACACAGGCCACGCCAAGATTTCCCAGGACAACCCGGCAGTTACAGACACACGCTGGCATGGATGAATTTGCACAAACGAGAGAAAACAAGCACACATATTTGCAGCCATGTGAATAAACACACACATGCAGGCACATACACACGGTCATGCACGCACACACGTACACACCCATACAGAAAAGAATACACAATCCTGCTAGACGTCATTTCAAGGTTGCATTTATTCTTCAATTCTCAAACAGCTGGAAATGTCACAAATATTCACCAAAGTACCGAATGATGTTTTATTTTTGTCATTTACCCCAGAAGACTGCTTAACTTTTACTTTAAATCCTATTCAGCCTCATTTCAGCCGCAATTATTTAGGCCTCTTTTAAACCACTATTCAACATGAAATCGCTTCGTGGGATGTGAGCACACACACACACACACACACACACACTACATTTACATTTACAGAACATCACCGCCATGCAGATGCTGAACCCGTGGGCTCCGTGTTTTCAGGAGAGCCAAACTCGTTATTTTTTCCCCTCTCCTCCTCGACCCCGCTCTCTCTATTTTGCTATTAAGCTGCTTTCGGCCCGGGCCTCGTCCCCAGAGTCCTGTTAGCGAGGAAAAACTCCGCGCCCGCGCATGTTTTGACTTTGTCACAGGGCAACAGAGGAGAAAAGAGAGTCAGCGAGCGAGAGAGAACGCCGGGGATCTGCTGGGCTCGTTTCATGACGAGCCTGACGTGCAGGCCCCTCTGCGCTGTGATGAATGTTCCGGGTGTGTGTGTGTGTGAGAAAATTATCGATCAAGATGTATGCTTGTGTGTGTGTGTGTGCGTGTGTGTGTATGTGCGTGCTGTTCACACACGTTGTAAACAGCTCCTGCTTCTACATCCTGTGGGCCGCAGCTGCAGGCCAGACACCAACAGTATGCACATAAAGATGTTATATCAGATTACTCATATGTCACTGTGCATATGTGTCTCCATGTGTGTGTGTGTGTGTGTGTGTGTGTGTGTGTGCTCAATGCAAAGCAGGTGGGAGGTTGTAGTTTTTGACAGCCAGCAGTTGTCAAAGCCATTTACTTTCATGGAAAGTGAAGTGTGCAGGCCGACTTGAATGAAGAGGGAAATGAAATGAAAGGAGGAGAGAGGATGAATAAGTGAGGATTCCCACTGGTCATGGAAATCCTGGAATATCATGGAGACGTAGAATCCAAAAATTATCTGGGGATGTCAAGGAATATCAGGGATTTAAAAAAAAAAAAAAAAAGGAATATAGCAGCAGTTTGGTCGACACGTTCACTGGATTATCTGGTGGTTTTCAATTTAAATATAATGGAAACTGGACTGTTCCGCCCTTTGAAAATAAACGCAGCCTTGAAAGTCATGGAAATGCGCTCACTTAGTTGTTTAAAATCATGTTTTCTATCAGGGCGAAGGTGGGAATGCACTGCAAAAATCTCCATGTTAACAAGTCATTCAGTCTTCACTCTTCAGCGTTCAAATCTTGTTTTTCTTCCATCAAAGTCAATAATCTGCCAGTGGGATGAGATAATCCCACTTGTTTCCAGAATTTTCTTGAATCAAGTGTCATTTTCTTGATCCTAGTGGGCTGATCTGCCTTATTCTGCCTTGTTTCAACAGATATTTGTCCCAGAAAAAATCCTGAAAAACTACATTGGAAACAAGCGGGATTATCTCATCCTGATGGCAGATTTGAACACTGAAGATGAGACTGAAGGATTTGCTCAGATGATTTTTTTTTTTTTACAGGGTAGAGAGAATGAACGGCAAAGAATAATTTGTACAGGAGAGGATTCGGGAGGAAATGGAAGAAACCGTGACGAGGAGAGGAAACAAACGAGGAGAGATGAGGTGAGGAGGAGAGGAGGTGAAGAGGAGCCAAGTCATTAAGGAAGGAAAGAAGAGCAAGAAGACAGAGCGAGCGGAGGAGCTGGAGGGAGAGACGAGGAGACGAGGCAGGTCATTAGGAGAGTCCAGGCTTGTAAATCTTTATGCTGTGTGTGTGTTGGCGAGTCTCGGTTAACGTGCCCTGTCCTCCCTTTGTTCCTCGGTTTCTCCTCTTTCACCGCAGCCTGCCATAAAAGAACGAATAAAAAACCAAATCATTTTTAAAGCTGCAAACCTGATTATACGGCGTGTACAGAAGTCTTCTGTGTCCGCAGCGCCTCTTTAAACTCTCCTCCAGGCAGTGTGACGGTGTGATGAACAGCATCAATATGATGCTTAAGTTTGACGTTTTTCTAATCTGCTTCTATAAAAGTGTCGTTGCTCTGCTGTCTGAGGTTTTAAACCTCAGTCAGCATGTCGTTTATTTCACCTTTGGAAGACGGATCAGTCTAAAACAAACTCATGCAAAGTGAAACTGGAATAAAGTTGCGAGAGAAATATTAATTTTGCACTCATTTCACTTATTGCTGCAATAACGAGGACCGCTTAGACTCAACTGGCAAAAATGTGGAATAAGCACGTAATTTATTAACGTGTCTGGCAGGCTGTGAGAACCACGCTGACTCAACCGTTAAATTACAGGCTTGTTCCACACGTTTGCCACTTCAGTCGAAATGCTCTTCACTGAAACTGACCCTTGTCAGTTCAGATTATTGTAGCTTTAAACAGGCTGGCCTTTTCTTCCTCTGACAGACCGCTGAGCGCTCGGTGGGTCGGACAGTCAGTCGGTCGGTGGCGTTCAGCTGAACGGTTCGTTGGTGTTCAGCCTCTTCAGTTCTTAATTCATTCAGATGTTCAGTTTGAACTCACAGACTCGCTGGCTGAGAGCCAAGTCCGACTCACAGGCTCGCTGGAGTCAACGAATCAAACTACTCTGGGT
>OMLF01048303.1:0-15294 GCA_900302615.1 Holocentrus rufus | reverse complement strand
CACCTTTGACTCTGCCCTCCCCCATCAAACACACAGACCTCTGCTGGTTTTCTGTTTTGCTACTTTATGCTACACAATGTCAAGGTGCAATATAGATGTAATTCATCCAGAAATGTTCCTGGAGACCGATTCTGAAGAAGAACAAATTGTACAGGGGCGCCTCTCTGTGGACGTATTGCTTTCTACAACATTACAAATGTAACGGTAATAAATAGCACAAGCCTCAGGCTTGACTATGTTATCAGTCAGCCAATAATGTGTTGCTAACATCAGATAAACCTTGGGCCCGGTCGCCAGCTCTGATAACAGTTAATGTTACCTACCTTGTGAAGATAAAACTCCGAGATGCTCCATTAGGAAGAAACACTTTGAAAACCATAGAAAGACTCTGGAGAAAGGCAGCTAGTGAACTTTGCCAGGTTGAACTGTGTTAGCTAAATATGCAAACATTTTAAGTGGAATGGGTCTTCAATAAAAAGACAAAAAAAATTTTTTATTACGCATTGCAGCTACAGTAAACTCAAGAATTATTGTCACCCCTTATGAAATTGTGCAAAAATGTCTAAAAAAAAAAAAAAATAAAATGTCAGACCACAGATTATCAATAGAGCTCAAGTGTGGAAACTGAGATGGCCATTGCTAAACATTGAGCTCTGGGGGTCGTTGGAGTCATTTGAGGTTTGGGGTCATTGTCTTGTTGAGAAGTCCATCTACAGCCAAGTCTCAGCCTCTTGGCAGAGTCAATCAGGTTTTGGGCTAAAAGATCCTGGCACTTCATGGAATTCATTTTTCCATCAGACCTAACAAGAGCCTCTGGACAACTAGCAGCAAAACAGTGCAAGGCATCAATGATCCACCACCATATTTTACTGTGGGTATCAGGTGCTTTTTGTATGAAGCCGTGTTTCCATGTCACTAAACATAGTGATGGTGCACATGGCCAGAATGTTCAGTCTTGGTCTCATCTGACCACAACACACAATTTCAACCTAAGTTTCAGTGATGCCTGGCAGACGTTAGATGTTTCAATTACAGGTTGTTCTCAGTAAGGGCTTCTTTTGTTCAAGCTTTCCAAAGAGCTTGTTGAAGTGGAGGTGGTGTCTAACAGCTGATTTTGAAACTTTGTGACCCAAAGGCTCCGCTAAACTATGATGTTCTGAAACTGTGATCCATGGCTATTTCAAAGGCGACATGGATTCTTTGCTATATTCCTTGCCATTTTCCTTCAGTAAGAGGATGCCATGTGCAACATGCAAGTGTCCTCTTCCTGGTGTATTTGACTTCTGAAACTTCCTGGTTATGCCTTGACTGTGCTTTGTGGTATTTAACTGTTCATGCATTTTTTAAATCATTACTTGATTTGTGTACATCAACAACTAAAGGTTGGAGAAAAAAATTAATTCTCTTAAGCATCACAATTTTTTCTTTACGATTTTTTAATTAAATCACCACCCAAGTATTGTGATAGTATATTGATGAGCAGCAACAGCTGGATGTCGTAGTTTTCTTCAAAAAGTATATATTTTTAAGTCATTCTATTGTACATGCAAATTTTATTTACCACTTTTATGTGCAGTATATCAATGATGCTGCTGAAATAAAATCTCAAGTTGTAATATCAAATCACAATACTTGTATTATCGCAACACTTAAGAATCGCAATACATATCAAATTAGCACCCAAGTATCGTGATAGTATCGAATCGGGCGATAAACATATCGTCCCAGCCCTATCAACAACTATTTGTGTCTTCTGAGCTAAAGCTTATTGGTTTTCCTCGTAGTATTTGATGATGAAGGGATTTTACATGAGGTACAACCTCATAATTATAGCACTGATACAGGAACTGGCCAAAGGCATCAATACAGACCAGTTCACAGGCAGGTTCTCCTTATGTTTGAGCAGAAAATTTGAGTCATGTGTATTTTATAAAAGCAGTTTTGCTCATTTTCATAATTGTCGGTGAATCTCGAGTTGGTTGCTGGTATTTGGCTGTCTCCGGAGTCCAGGGTGAGGTAAACATGCTGATGTGGCAACAGTGAAACTGATGTAGCAGTGTGAAACAGCAAGTGTTTTGGGAAACTCGCCCTTTGGCACTCAGTCGACATTGTTGTTTTACTCATATTGAAATGTTGAGACATTCAGCTCACATTTCAAGGTAAGTAAGAGACTGTGCAGTGTGAAGCAATGTTACAGTAAGCTTACCACAGTTGGAGTGAGTGGGCTTGCTATAGACACACACACACACACACACACACAGAGAGAGAGAGAGAGAGAGAGAGAGAGAGAGAGAAACACAACAACAGCTGTAATACTGCATATCAAACAGTGTGTTTTCCTCTTTACCTCTGTGTCTTAGGGCTTATATTGGTCATGTCTTTTCTGGGATATCATGATAAAATCTCCAGGGAAGTAAGGGAATTTTACAATTAGGTCACTTCATATGAATATACCAGCATGTATCTTACAACTTGTGTCACACATTCATCACATAAGATGGCAGTTTTCAGCTGTTTTTCTCCAAAGCAATCCCAATAGAAGTGGAAGCAGACTGTTTACCCCTTTAGAACTTCTCTGAGCTGAAAAACAACATTAACAAACCAGGAGGGAATTAAAATTTTAGGTCATGGGAGCTTTCCAAACTTAGTTATGGAAAATCATGGAAAAGTCATGGAATTTCACATTTTACACAGTGGGAAGCCAGTTTTTTTTATCTAATATTATGCTCATTTTGTGTCCAGGAGACGCGCTGTTGAGGCCTCAGCTGCTCAATATGCTGCCCTACACCCTGGACAGACTGACCATCTCCCTCCAGCCGTCCCTGGAGAAGTTTGAGAGCCAGCTGCTGCAGCTGATCAATGCTGACTGCCACAACACGGTAAGGCCAGGCTCCCATAACTGACTGACAACCTCGATAGCCCACAGAGATGAAACCCATGGCACGATGACAGAGCACACTGTGAGGGTTTTGCCTCGCAGTGAAAGGAACATCCTCCTAGCCATAGCCACGCCCAGGCTTTTGCAAATGCACGCCTGATCCATATTTCTCACACAGGGCTAAGCAGTGTGAGCATTTCTCATTGTGTACCTAAAAATGGCCAGAAATATTGAGGCATACCTATACATGAAGGAACAAATGTGTCTAATTTTGGTCAATTGGCCAGACCAGCAGCTGTGTAGCTCCCCACCCTGTGACAGCCACAGTTTTCGCCTTAGGAAGCTGAAATTTGGCATGGAAGTCAAGTGTGTCTGTGTGTGTGTGTGTGTGTGTGTGTGTGTGTGTGTGTGTGTGTGTGTGTGTGTGAAAGTGTGTGTTTGTGTTTATGCCCATTGGCTAAAAGGGGTCTTGGCAGCTAGTGGGAGTTGCCTATTGCAAAAAAGCACATCTTAGGAATCTCCGTCTGTACGTATGTATATATCTTGTCCTTCGATTATCTCCAAAGCTGTTCATCCGATCAACTTCACACTTGGAAAATGTATTGCTGAGGCCCAGAGGCGTTGCATTGCCAAGTATGAAGATGTTTGGGTCAGCGGTTCCGTAAAGAACTGCGAAAGCCCAGTCAAGCCAGCCACCGCTTGATGCGCGTCTGTCTGTGCTGTCATGGTACCGGTGCTTGGAGTCGCATTTCAGCACTCCATTCTTTCTGCACTGCTAATGTGACAGTTGCGAATAGACACACATCAATGCCGGGTTTTTTGTAAATGATGCCTCACTAGACCGCAGCTCCACAAAGCTGCAAGCAGCAACACCGGAGGCCAAGCTATGGGCCTGTTCGATCCGGCACGTTTTGAACAGGCAGTGCACCAGTAACTTCTAAACGGGTTCATGGAACATGGCCAAACTTCATAGGAAGACACACACACACACACACACACACACACAGTTAAACATACACATTCAGACCCTTTCATTGGTGACAGTTTGCCCCACCCCTACACTTTAGCCACGCCCCCTTTTTAAGTCATGAACCGTTTGACATAGACTCTTGTGGGAGTCATCATTGGACTCAGCAGAGGTTCCTTTTTTCATGGTGTGGCTTAGCCCTGAAGTCTCATTCAGATGGTCAGTCAGTTCATTGGTCAACAAAGCTGTGCCCACCCCATAGCAACCGCAGCTTTCTACTTATGAGGCTGAATTTTGCCATTTGCCAGGTAAAGTGTGTGTGAGGTTGTGTGTGTGTGGGTGCATGCATGTGTGGATGCATGCACATACTTAGTCGCAGCTATTGGGAATTTGCGTTTGTTTATTCATAGAACTTGCTATTTTTAATTTTTCCTGGTGTCCTCTTTAAGTTATTGGAGTGCTCCCAAAGAAAAAAAAATCACTATACACTTTTGTGATCAGCCTGTACGGTGAACATTAGGCAGTGATGACAGAGTAGTATTTGGGGGGTCATTTTACACTTAAGACACTGAAAGCTTTTCATCCTTTTTGAAGTGGCTGTTTGCTTTACTCTTCAAACTATAAATGGCCAGGCAGCAGGCCAGCCTTGGCAATGATGGCTTTGACACACCTCTGCCAAGATTATTTCTCCCAGCCTGATATTTTCCTTTATCTCACTTTCCGTTACTTCAGGTCCAGTCTGCAAGCACAAGCTCTTTTACAGCTGCCACTGCAACTTAAGGCACACTACCTCCCAAATTAAATGGAGCTTATCTATTCTCTTCTCCTTTTTCTTGTCTATGGAGACCAACACGGTTAACCATATTTGACAGGTGTAGCTGTGTGCTGGCAATTATTTGTACAGTAGTATTGCATGGGCCCTATCTACTCACCTCAGCCTAAGTGAGATGTGTCTACCTATGACATCTCTGTCACTCCTTATCATTGTCCTTTGATACTATTGGCTTGGTTGTCTAACTTAAACTCAGGGGATCGATTGCGTTTATTAAAGCTACCGCAAGTAGAACTTGAAACTTTGTCTTTGGCAAGTCCCCTGAGTCTGGTCGTGGCAGAGAGAAGACAAAATGTGTACAGAAGAGGTGAGTTGAGAGTGTCATCCTGCAACATGAATAATGGATTCAGAATAAACTTGTCTAACGAGGTGATTTATTTTTCCTACTGCACAAGACGTGTTCATCAGGAGCCAATTTCAGGTCAGTCAGTCGATCAGTCAGTCACACAGTGGTCTCTCCTCATATTAAGTGATGCTTGCAGCATGAGTGTTACTGTACTGAAATCACTGTTTGGGTTCAAGCTTGTGGAGTTTGTTTTGGCTCTTGATTGAGTACTGGAGAGCAGCACAACCATCAGACTGGAGGAACATAAAGCTCTGCTGACTGAAAGTGCTGAATGTTTGAACATAATCAGTTATTATGGCACTAAGGTAAAACCCTGTTTGAAAACAGCCTTATTATACCTACTATCCTTTAAAGGAATACTAGCATAAAGACTTGAAGTCTACAGGAGTATAAACCTTACAGCAACTCTGAAGCTGTCTTATTTACACAGTGAATCATGTGTATTTGAAATGATACATGCTGAACACATGTGGCTAGGGATTTGTTATAAGGTTTATTTTGTCACTTTGACAGAGCTTTTGGTTGAGGTTCAGCTCTACATTTTCATACTCAGGGACAAAAATAAAATAAACACATAGAATAAGCCAGTTTTTACCAGGAAGGTCTCACTTTTCTACAGCCATTATGCTCTCAAAATAGATATGAGAATGATATATTGAGGTAAAAATTCCACAGGTAGGTGCTTTAAGCAGGGCAAGCACAGGCCCTAAAGTCTCTCTACTTTTTCAGCTTCAGTAAGCCCACATAAGATGAAGTTAAAGCTCAAACATGTTCTTAACTGCACTGCAGGTGGCTTTCCCCCGGCTTTGGGACGGGCTTAGGTTGTAACTTTTCCAGGCGCGTGATTGGGATGGAAGAGTGAAGAATCTCCAAAGGCACACATAAGATTTTTTTTCTTTTCTGTAGTTTGTTGTCATTGCATTTCTGCTTTATTGGATGGCACATTTGAGACAAACAGGAAAAGGGGGAAGAGAGAGGGGAATGACACAAGACAAATGTCCCAGGTAGGCTCCAAACCTAGGATGTCCCAAATGAAGCCTAAAGAGCCAGCAGGTTGCCCACAACACTGATGTTTTGCACAAGGACAACTTCAGTATGTGGTTAGCAAGAATGAGCAGCTTATGAGTTTGATACACCGAGAAAGTGTACGATCTGAGAAAAATCTGTCTATTGTCGTGGCTTTCATACTTTAGTCAAAGGAGTCAGGTTTGTGTTATACTGTATGGGTAGTAGATAATTGACATTAAAGGTCTGGCAATTAGAACTTTCTCATTTTACATATGTTTTCATGAATGCTCAAACCAAAGAACAGTTTCCAGCAAGCTCTTTGTTGTGGCTACTTACTGACCTCAAAAGCTTTGGGTACAAATTTCCAGTCATCCTGCAGAGTGACCTTACAGTTTATTCATCTCCACAATTAGGCAACAAAGTACCATTTGCACTCAGGTTGTGTCACTCGATAAACAGCCGCTGGGTGTTATGTGTGTGCTGCATCACTTTGAACCCGTCAAAAGACTTCAACCAGGGATGTCGGAGAAGAATCAAAGTATTGCTGTGTTTGGTGTATAGTTTCATTCATGGGAACTGAACCGCATGAATACACTTCACAATAGCTGCTAATGCATCATTCCATTCTCCTATTGTAGTCCAGGTGCCATACCGTGGCGGTCAACATGAATCAAAAGACATGGGTAGATTTTTCATTGATGTCCCATGAGGGCTGCGGGCTTGCTAACTATTGTTGTTGCTCAAATGACACGCATAGGAATGTCTCTGGAAAGGTTAGCATGCATAATATCAAGATTGATTGGGCATTCACTTGGGAGTGTAGTGGCTGTGGGTGGCAGTATTAATTATATCACCCGTTGTGTTGACCTGCTGATTTCATTATACATGTGCCCAAGTCTGATGTGCAAACAGTGGTTTGTTTTTGGAAAGCAGTAGTGGATTTGGACATGCTTTGGATGGAATTAATAAACTTTGGAAAGTAGGCCACTACTTTTGTGCTGCTTCCTTTTCTGCTATGAGGTAGGTGATATGTTAGCATGAATCACTTTTCTCATTTTGGAGTTCGCACTTTTTTTTTCTTTGGTGAAATGTGCTTTCAAAGTCTTCACAACCAGCCTAAGATGTGTGGATTAGTTCAGTCTTCCAGATTGACTGAACATCTCCCGTGTAACTTCAGTGGTGTGACGACATTCTCGCGTCTGTCAGAGGTGTTAATGCATGCAGAAGCTTGATTGCAGCTTTTAATTAAAGTGCGTATGCTAGAGAAAGAGAGAAAGACAAACACAGAGAAAGAGAGAGAGTGTGATCCGTGTTTGACCTTTAAAAGTGTGACTCCAGCTGGATTGTCATCAAGCTTTCTCTGAAGTGATGCTGACACCTCATCTGACACCTCAGCCACACTGTTGCGCATTTGTGTGTGTGTGTGTGTGTGTGTGTGTGCACGTGCTCGCAAGTGCTCATCAATGTGTCTTGTGGCTGCATACTAGTGAGTCTGTGCTGAAATAGGTTTAGAGGCAGATGTGGGGTGATAAAGAATAAGAGGAGCAAAGCGGCGGAGGAATGTACAGTGTGGCACGGGAAGAATCTTTTCTTCTGGAGTCTGACATATGTCTTCACATAATCTCCCCATGAGTATGTCTATTTTTAGCCCCACAAACTATCACAGAATGTAGGCTTCTTTTGACAGTCCTGCTTTCCATATATTATACAGGCAGTGCCCTAGTTGATGCACTTTTCATGTGAACCACTGTTCTACTGCTTTACATAGCTTTATAGTGCGCTTTAATGAGCACTAGGCCAATTTGGTGAATGGTCTTGAAGCACTTGAATCTGGCCCTGACCTCAAGTTTAAAAACGTAAAACCATTTAACCTCAGGGCTTTCTACAGCTGCTCGAACATGCCACTTCCCTCCAGCTTGACTGACAGCAGACACCATACTGCCTTCAGTGACCCTTTGCAACCCCTCACATACATCCAAAATGAAATCTGTGACTGTTGATGAAAGGGCCCCTGAAATGTTGTTGTGTCTGAAAGTACGTAACATCTTGGCTCGCGATCAAAAGACAAGGGAGAAAGGAAGAGGAGGAGCGGATCAGGCGAGGACCAACGCCACGCCGCAGGCAGAACAACACGCCTTAGGCTGATTTAATGAATGGAGAAAGACTCCGGCAACAAAGCTTGCAGAAGTTTTCATTTGTCCTAAAAGAAGAAAGCTCGCTCAAAGTAGGGCTGCCCCAATGGACGTGGTGGAATATAACAAAGGAGGTTGAACATTTTTGGAATCGGCACATCTCTAAGGACACTGAGTTTGGCTGTACCTCCACATGTTGCATTTAAAGTGTCTCCTCATCATAATTAAGAGTGCCACCACTCCAGCCGACGCAGTGCAAAGGAGTGGGATTTGATGCACTTGGCTCACATCACATATTCATGAATTGCAGGTCTTCCCGCTGATTGACGATCAAATGATTAGACGAAGCTCCGCGTGCAAGTGTAGTTATAGAGCCTATAAGTCACACTTGACAGAGAGAATGCGCAGCGGCTGAATGAGAAAAGATAGATCCATAAACTTGAGAAACTTACAAGTTTTTCCTCCTCTGATGTTCTTCCCTTGAGGTAATAATGTATGAAGAGTCTTAATAAACTGAACAAAGTGACTTTCAGAGAAACTTGAAAACCTTCATTGCAGGCCTTATTTGCATTCAAAGGCCTGGCAATGTCCAGGACATTTTCAGTAGCTCAAATATGAAAACATCCTATTCATCATCACAACATCATATACTTTGTATTGTGTATTTTGTTAAAGCGGATTACCGCTGGATTGCATGTTTACTTGTGACCCAATGTAAATGGCAAAATGTTGAACACCAAATACTATTTTTCAGTTTCCCCTGTCAGGTTATTTACGTCACAGGAAAAGGCTTTATCACACAGGTTAAAATCGTGCTAATGAATGTGTGTATTTCAGTATGTGAATGTAGTCTTTACCTTCTGTTAAATTTTTATGAGTCCAAGAGGAATCATCCTTTAGACTGACACCTTTAGATATTTGCTATACCTTCTTGAATTATTATTATGGTTACTGTTACTCTTTTTGTTTCGGGTCTTGCAATTTCAGGGTGCTCAAAAGTATGAATTGATCAAGATAATATAGTCAGCGATGGCCAATTTAATTAATACAGTGCATATCCTGAGGTGAGTCAGAAGATATGCAGGGAAAGATATTGCTAGTTATTCAGACTTGGGCTTTTATGGCTGGTTACCTTTGTTTTTGGCAGTCATTCCAAGAAATTGAAATCAGCCATTTGTAGCGTCTGTCACAAGTTTTTGTCAGTGGATTTTTTTTGGCCAATAGGCTTTTGATTGTCTCGTCTGTGTATTGCCAAGACGACACGGTATGTAGATTTCATCGAAGAAGATGAGCCACACCTGAGTTTTTGATCAGTGTTGTGTATGCAGTGTGTATGTCTGCCCTTAATGTTCATGTGTCATTATAAACCCTGAAACAATGGTGTCAGGCACATTATGGATTTGCCCCAGCCGCTGCACAGATGCCGGTGGTGATAGCTCAGTACCCTGCGCTGGAATCTTTTCAAATTTGCCGTGCACATTCATGACCCTGTCGATTTTGGTGACCTCCTTGACCTTTCCTCTGGCAACACCGTGAAGCCAGACTCAGGGCATCTGGGGACATGCCCTGCTGTCATTCACCAACAGCTCATGTCTAGTTTATAACTGTGGTCGGTTTCATTGGCGTTTGCATCTTGGGGGTTATTGGGTTAGACTTTTTTTTTTGTTTTTGTTTTTTACAATTCGACATGCCTATCGTGGGACATTCAACATCACAACTGAGACTATGGGAGCCTTTGATAGATGATATAGGCCTCCTATCTATTATCTTGTCTGGCTTGTTTCAGTTCAATACAAAGACAGGCCAATACATTTGATCTGATGTCTCTATGGGGTTTTGCAGTGATTTCCTTCCAGCTACCACTTGTTTGGATAGCTTTATACTATTAGCCATTGTTGGATGATAATTATACATAAATATAACTTTCTTTCACATAGGCAGGAAACTAATTCAAAGTAATGGATCGACATAGTATAACTGATGACTATAATCAGCACAAATCAACCAAATTGGTCTATTCACAAAGTCACTGGAGGCAACTTGTTCTAGAATGGGACCCATGATCACACAAAAAGTAGCACGATTCCGTTTTATTTACAAATGCCACCTTTTCTCAAAAGCATATATTATTGGACATCCAAAGAGATGCAAGTCTATCTAAAACAAAATACAAAGCCCAGCTGTATTTTTGGAAACCCTATACCACCTGTGTTGCTGCCCAATGCATGAGGGGGACAAACATTGGTGCAAGTGAGGACTTAATGCCAGTGGGTGAAGTTTTACTAGTGAATTTCTGCTGTGTGGACTGAACTCTGAACTGCAACCAAAGCATTAGTTTGTTTTTTGTTTTTTTTTGTTTTTTTTGGAGGTAGACAAAAATTGTTTTTGTGCAATAAAGACGCTTCCACATCATCTTTCTATATTTGACTGTGATTAGTTTGAAATTACCCTGAGACTATATGAGATATAAGATTGGTTAAATCAGGGTAAATAAACGCCTAAGCTCTCAAATCACGATCTCATTATCGTGCTTCTACCATAAAGGTTAAAGATACTTAATAATTTTCTAATTTCTTCATACAGTTCTGTGCCTAAATTAGTCAGAAAGAAAACAACCATTACAACCATTCATGTGTGTCTTTAAGGAAAAACCATCACAGTTATTCATATATGTCCTTAAGCTTTGCTGCGTGATAATGAGTGTCTCGTTTGATAAATCCACACTTTGCCTCCCTATATTTATTTTGCCTGCCATGTACTACATACTGCCTCTGAGTAATTTGGAGCCAAGCATAATCGCAGCTGAACTGTTAGATACAATAAAATACAAAAACAACACAAGCAAGAAAAACTGCACTGCTACAGCTTGTTATCTGATACGGCTGGAAATATTCTCAGATGAAAGACGACTGTATTTGAAGAATTGTCATTTGTTTTGATTTGACACACAAACTGATAACGGCATGGAACCAAAACAATATCTGGATGCTGAAATGCAGATTTCCTTGAATGATACACCCCATTTAAGCATACAGAAGGCATTCGAGTTTGGTTTGATGTGTTAGATTAAGTGTACTGTCTAACCTAATAAGTTCTGGAAGACAAACAGATGGTTATATACATGCAGTATCTGTGAGTTTGTGTAATTAAAGTTTTGATGGGTGATGTGGCTCTTTGAACCACATAGGACAAGGGGTCTTTAAAGGTACAGTGCAATGAATTACATGTCCTAGCCTTATGGTGTTGTTTAGAGGAAGGCATGTTAATGTAAAGATACTCAAAATAATATAATGGCCAGTGTTGTGGAAATGTAAAGGAATGTGGTCAAAAAAATACCCTTTTTGTGGGCAAAATCCCCTTTTTCCGACTTACCCAGACTGTGACAAGATGTTCGATACCATTTTCACTTCTGTACATCCAGTGGTTTGGTTCCTCCTGACTCCTGTAGACTTCAAGTCTTTATGCTAAGCTAACATGAAATGCTGCCCACAGGAACCAAACCAGTGGACGTACAGAGGTGAAAATGATGTGGAACGTCTTGGATTGATCCTTTAGCAGATGCCTTGGAAACTCCCTTTGTTTGCCAATAGAATAAAAGATTGAAAGTTCATTTGGTTTAGTTTGACGATGCAGCTAATATTCCATACCTAAATATCCTAACATCCTGTCATGAAGCCAAGAAAGTCCTGCTGCTAGACTCAAGTTGGAGAGAAGTGGTGTGGGAGGGGTGTCCACAGAGCAGACAACAGACAGTTTTGTTGTTGTAATTCATTAGGGCTTTGAGTCCCATGGGAGCCACCTGGACTAAATACATGCTTGCACTCATAGTGCTGTAAAACGTGCTTCAGATACAAGTGGCCCCCATTTGGCATGAGGTATGCTTAGTGAGAACTGCTATGAAATGGGAAGGGGGGATTGTTTTAAAGCCGACAGTATCAGTCTGTGTTTGACTTAATATTTTTGGTTGTGAATTGTGGGAGTGTTTCACCAGCAGAGCAGCAGTGATTTATCAGCGGAAGCGCTGTGCCTGTTAAAATCTGTTAAGGAGTAGGGGAGTGGGAGGATGAGAGCAGCATGCTAATGATGCTGCCACTGTTTCCTGCTATGGATGACTCACTCTCAATATGGGGGAGCTAACATCCACTGTGTGGGCAGCAACACACACACACACACACGCACACACACACCATGACATGGATGCACACTAACAAAATTCAGGCACATACGTGACTTAACTCCAACACTGAAGCATGCCTTTATTTCTTTGAAACACATGCAGACGCCCTCTCTCATGTAAACATTCAAACACCCATGCACGCGCAACATACACACAGTATGCACTCACACACACATTTCAACACTAGACCCCATAAACACAAGCGCAGATAATCAGCAGTGAACGTCTCCCATTATTTTGTCAAGATAAGTGAGAAAAAATAATTAGCCTCAGAGTCACAGGAGCAATTAAATTATTTTGCTGATTACACATTTGGGCTGAACTCTGCTCTGCTGTCTGTGAGCACCGCTCACATGAACGCTGAAGCGCCCCTCCCTGATCCCACTGATAACAGTTTCATTCATGTATGTTGGAGCCATGTGCCGTGGGAAATGCTTTGACGCCCTATTTATTATTCCTTTTTAGTTTTCCTTTTCATCTTATCCTGTGCTTACAGAGGATATAGGAATTGGGCTTAGACCGATAGCACAGACCGTTGGACTCTTATTAGTCAGAATAAGTGTTGCAATTTATTTTTCTTTTTTTATAATGTACTCACTTTCCCACAACCTGCCTGTGACTTTGTACGTTTCCCAAAGTGACTTTTGACAACCTTCAGACAAGGAGTGTAAACTTCTGGTTGGCATTTGGGTTCACTGACAGTGTTTCAGAGTGAGATTTCCCTTTAGTGCTGAACTGATTTGTTAATAAATCGTTTAGCTGATCAACAGAAGATTAGTCGATTGTAATTTTGATAATCAAATAATCACTTCAGTTGTTTAAAAAAAACATATATACATTTTCTGGTTGCAGCTTCACATGGGCAAATATTCGCTGGCTTTTCCCTGTTTCTTCTTAAATTTAAGACTTTAATTTTTTTTATTTAACACTGCTGATTGGACTAAGGAAGAAATTGTAAGTCTCTTTGGGGCTGCTAACTTGTCAGGGGCATTTCTCATTGTTTTTGATTTTGATAGATGAAATGATTAATTGTTTAATTGAAAAAATAATTGAAAGATGAATCAACAGTAGAAATAATGGTAACTGTTTTCCATGAAGGAGCTGCTAAAATCACCTAAATGAACTTTCTAAACACCGTGTCAGAGGTGTTTCTTTCCTGAAAAGACATAGTATTGCAGGGAAACACTTAATATTTGTCATATTTTGGATTTTTTGGTTTATTGGCACAAAAATGGTCAAATATGCTGAATATTGGCATAAAATATCGACAATTAGCAGCTTCAATACAGTGATCCTGGGCTCAGTAACTAAGACCCCTCATGACCACTGTGCTGACCCCCACCCAGTGATTATAGAGTCGAGACCCATCTGCTGTCTCCGAGCTCCCCGCTGGAGCGATTAAAGCGAGCTTGCACTCTCACTTCATCCCCCGCCCTTTGAGCACAAAGAAATAACCTTCAGAAACCAATTTATCCCCGTCTAAAAATCTACCCTCATTTTCCTCAAACCCGGATCGCACAATGAGGCGCCTGCTGCCTGCTCTCCATTTCTCTCCCAGCCGCTATTATTTCTAAATTTGGTCGAAACGACTTTCTTTCTGTCTTTCTTTCTTTTTCTCACCACTTCCACTGTTATTCAACTGACAATGTTCCCAGCAAAATCGATTTTGTTTACCAATATTACCCACCGCCTTTCCCTCCATACCCACACACACACACACACACACACACACATTTCCTTCCCCAACAGTTGGACTCATAAATTGAATCCAAGAGAGTCTACGTTAATGTGCGACAATGATAACACCGTTTTCAGGTGTGAATACTCAGTTGAAGAAATAATCCTCTACAGTGTATTCCAAATCCTCTTTTTTTCTCTTTGTGGATTGTAATTCAGAAGGAGGAAAAAAAAAAAACTACACAGACGCCTTCCTCCATGCTGTTACCAGGCGAGGTAATACCATTCATACGCCGTGGAATCTAATACAAACTTCTTCAGCAAACATTATGCACTACAATCCTCAACAGCAATTTATTGCCTGTATTTTCTGCTGCCTTTTTCTTCCAGTGAGATATCTTACTCTAGCCGAGTTATTTTTGACTCCAGAGCACTTTACGCCCAACGCTGATTTCAAAAAGAATGCGGTCTTTCTTTCCCAGCGAAAGCCGGCCCATTAGAAATGTGGGTTTTGTGGTTTAAGAGGCATTCCCGTTGAGCCCTCAAGGCCAGATTGTCATAAGGTCAGCGTTGGCTGGCTCTTTATGGGCTGTGTGTGAATAACCCTCACAAACAAAGGCGGCGGACTGGCTTAGATTACATTTTTTCTCCAGTTGTGCTTAACGGGACACGGATGGTTAAGCAGAGCGTTTAATTTCCATTTCACAAACGCCCACACTGGGGTGACTCCTCTAATTGGGAGGCAACAAAAAAAACAGCACCGACGTCTCTTCTCTTGAACACACTGCCTTTGTTTACCCTGTTAACAAAGCTTTAAAACAAACTGCCTCCAAAAACACGCAAATTAATCTTGCCTCCCCCTCCATTTCTTTTAATGAGCCAAACAGCATTCGGGTGTGTTTCCACTCAGGTGTCTCGGCCCTCGGACACCGGCCACCGCCGCGGCCTGGTTCAATGATTCACCAAGTAAGATCATGGGGAATATCACCAATGTGACATGAAAGCAGAGTAAAGGAAGAGTGTGTCAGAGAGAGAGAGAGAGACACGCCCACGTGGCCCCTGTGCGCTCATCACTCAGACGAGTCCCTCTTCTGTGACACTGGAAATGGAGTATAATTTAACTTGGGGGCCATTTCATTGTTCCCTTTAAGCTTCTTAGCTCTAAAATATTCATATTTCAGGCGAGGGAGGAAGAAATCTGTGACGGCAGTAGACAGAGGCGAGAGAGAGCGAGAAGAAAGAGGATAGCAAGCAAAAGAGGTAGAGAGGGAGAAACT
>OMLF01048300.1:0-13835 GCA_900302615.1 Holocentrus rufus | reverse complement strand
ATGTGAACTGACGGCCATTCATTACCTTGCTCTCCGCTGCTGCTGCTGCCCAAGCTCACTCACTCTCTCTCTCTCTCTAACACACACACATTTGCGTGCATGCATCCTATCCACACACATTCCCTTGCACACATGCATATGTGCTTATGTGCGTGCAAAAGGCAGGCACATGTGCACACTTGCATACTCACATGTTAAATTTTTTATTTAGATCCGCCAATTTGGTGTACATGAGATTCAGAGGGGTGCAGTTTTTTATGCATACACACACACACACACACATGCCCTTCATCAGGCTTCCCCAGTACTGCTGTTCCTCCTCAGGGGCAGTGGTGGATGCCTCATCTTATCCCATCACCCATCACCCAACTCCCTCCCACTCCTCCTCCTCCTCCTCCTTCCCTCCTCGCACTCCTCTTATTCAGAATGATATAAAGGCCAGATACACTTCATTTCATCACCCCCCTCCTTTCCTCTTACTCCTCTTTCACCTCCGCTTCTGCTTACTCTCCTCACTCGACAGACGACCGCAGGAGGCCATGGGAGAGACGGCCACAAATGTTGGTGCAACTGTTGGGTCTCATTTTGACACAGTCATGTCTAAGGCCCATGTCATCATTGCCAATTATTTCTCATCCATTTCACAATACACTGATGCAACACTGGGGTTGTGTCAGCAATAGGTCTGTCCTTCCCAGTGAAATTAAATTTTGGAACCCTCACTACATTCCTCTCTCTCTCCCCCTGATCTCCCGTGTTTGTTAGATTAAATTGCTGGCATTTCAGATTTATTACTGCAAAGGGTGCAAAGGAGAATAACAGGAAATTAAAGGTTGTGAGTTGGATTCAGACATATGACATGGTCGGTGGTACTAGTGCTGGCAAAATGCCGCATTAAAGTAAAATATTAAAAATTCACAGAAATGGTGTTAGAGCATGCATAATAAACCCTGGAACCAAATGTAATAGGAATTTGTTCAATTCAGCCCTTATTTTTTGGCATGTTTTGAAAAGCCCATTCATATTTTCCACTGGGATTTTGGAACACAAACCAAATCCAAAATGACACAAAATGACGACCTCTGCTTATGGCCTGTTTTCATCATGCGGAGTGTGGAGGAATAGATGTCCTATCTGCTCAGAGTTAGCAGCATGAGGCAGTGGCAGATTAGTCCTGACATTTTGGTTGTGACTATCAGTGTACATCACATTGCTGCAAATGCATTTCTGTTGTGCTATTTTAACTCAAGGCTCCACTCTAATTAAAATGGGTATTTCAAGGATTCTTTATAGGCTCTGAAGGTGCCAGGAGGAACCAAAATTTTGTTCTACCAAGAAAAAGGCTCCTTGTAGAGTGTACACCTAGGCGACTCTGTTGCCAAGCACAATTGTGGGATGATGTAGGGGGGGAGGGAAGGTGAAAAATAGATGAAAGGAGAAATGGGAAGGTGGGACATTGAGGAGCGAATAAAAAAGGGAGGAAGTGTGGAGGGGGAGGAGGTGAGGAAAAGAAAAGGGAACAAAGGGAACCAGGAGAATCGAAAGGTTGAGTATTGAATAGGCAAGAAGCTCATGATACAATACATGATGCAATCTGTGTCATGATGCATTGTAATAATGTACACAAATGACTGAAAATGTATTTGGAGCATAAAATACAACCTAATGCATAACACCTGAGTAGACTAATAAAATATACAAGATTTGATAAATTGGATGACAAACTGACTCAAAAAAAAAAATCAAAATTTGCCATTCCAATTTATAAAAATAAAATTAGTATGATGCACTTATTACAAAAAATAATACACTCAGCTTTATTGATTTTTTACACAGCTCTAGTAGTGAAGAAGGTGGGTTGGGGGAGTGCATGGGTGGGTGAAGGTGGGCAGGAGCAACGAAAGGTGAACCGATATGGCGAACATGACAAGAAAAAGGCAGAAAAAGAAAAGTCGGAGGAGTAGAATATTTTGGCTCGGGGTGCTTTCGAAATTGGGCCGCGGTTCATGATTTAGTCAGAGAAAACTTGAAACTTTAAAACTTTGATTCATACTTCCGCCCCTATGAATAATTAACGTTGCATTTAGCTGTAGACTAGAGGGCACGGGAAATGAACAAACCTGATTCAAAAGGTTAGGATTCGGGTCACTGCCTCAGATCATGCCAGTCTGACTGGGAGAGAATCAAACTGCTGTGTCACATCGATGCCGAGAAATAGACTTCCAGGGGAGCCCCATATTGAACCGTTGCTCGGTTACTCTCTTGTTCTGTCTCCCCACATTACATCTGCTGTCATTGATGTCTAAATCCGTCCTCGATAAACAACAAGTTTACTTTGCTTTGACAATCTATATTTGTTCGTCCGATAGCTTCTGTCATCTGTTGTGTTGTTACATGCGTAACCAAGCTGCCTGGGATCAGCGAGGAGACCATCCAGATCTGCTCTTCTTCTCTCTAGCCCTCTGTTTTTTTTCTCTCTCTCTCTCTCTCTCTCCCTCTCCACTCCTCATCACTCTCTCTCTGAGGGGATGCAGTGAAGCAGAACCAATGTTCCAGCATGCATGATGAAGAGGACTTGGATTTTGTGCACCACACATCCCGGGGAGTAGGATGAGGTTGTGATACCAGACAGAATTGGGGCTGTGATTAGTGAGCCCTTCCCTTGAGGCCACAGGAGGGGAGGATGGGAGAAAGAGGGAGAAGAGGACAAGAAGGCGAGGGGGGGGGGAGACCGGGGATGCGGCATGCATGCTTTGGAAGAGAAGTGAGAGGGGGAGAGGAGAGGACAGGCGTGCTCGCACTTCTGCAATAAAGGGGGGAAGCAGATTGGAAAGAGGGGGGAGGCGAGGATGAGAGGAGATGCAGGTTCCCACTTTCGGGAAGGCTGTGTTAGAAGATGAAAGAGGAGCAAAGGAGGGAGGAGGGCGGAGGAGGAGAGAAGCCTGGCCCCGCTTTGTAAAAAGGCCACACTCGTGTCCTGCAGGCATGCGGAATCACAAAGAGCTCGCAGTAACATAAACCGAAGTGCCTGTGCACTGAAATGTCAAAAATTAACGGGACAATGTTTATGATATTTACAGCCCCATAGCCAAAAAATGAACATGCTCCATCTGCAGGAGGGGGTTTGTTGATCAACACCCGTGGCAATTCATCCTTCATATGCTGAGATTTCTGGCTCCTAAAACGCACTAACCAGGGTGTTCTGTTTTAGAGCAAAAAAAAAACACTGAAATTTCAAGACACTCCCCCAGGTCTGGTATTCACACTTTAAACTGCTCTACAATGGAGGACAGCATTATGATCAACACACAGATTTCTGCTGCAAAAGCTAAAAGGCCTTTTTCTCAAGACAAAACAGCAAACAACAAAGTGGTGTAATTATTGCAGCAGTTCACGTGCTGATACATTACCTGCACATTCATGTTGGATCTCTGGTCCAATTAGCTAGCCTAATTGTGAAAATGTGACTTTATTGTTTGTGCCAATTAGATGCACCAGGGTTTGTTTGTACTCTGCATTTTAATTGCCGCTCAAAGTGTCTGTATATGTTGCCGTGTAAAGAACCGCTCATAGAATCCATAATGAGCATATTGTTTTGAAATCCAAACTGTAAGCCTTTCAGTGTTTAATCCTGCCTGGGCCCCTTCTGCTGCACCGAGCCACGGCTGTGCTGCAAATACATGTTGCAGAGACAGATGGGAGCTTTGACTGTCATGTAACTCTGGTGGGAAACCCTAAGGCGGGAGAGGACTGGATCCACCAAGGACCTCTGTTTCTATCTATCTATCTATCTATCTATCTATCTGTCTGTCTGTCTATATATCTGTCTATCTGTCTAAAGAGAATGAGATTTACTCTGTGTAAGTGCGTGTTCCCTGTTCAAAGTTAACTTCCATAACCTAATAAAGAATTCACATAGCAGATCACTGTGCTATTGATAGACACAAGAAGAATGTGTTTTCTCTCTTGCAGCACTCCGCTTCAACTTGGAAACACATTAACTGCAGGAGTCATCAAGTTCAAATATCTCTCTGCTGCTCTATACATTACGTTCTCCAAAAAAAAAAAAAAAATCATCCTGGCTTTGAGACAGACATGGAGGAAAATGTGGGCCGACAGCAAGGGCAGTGTGGTTAGTTTGCTTTGTGGAGACTGTTCGAAACCTCAGTCTGGACTTCAGAGCAAAGGCATGAAAAGAACATGCTTTATAAATCTATGAGGTGTGAGGAAACAAAAAAACAACTATTTTTTAAGGGTTTTACTGTAAAAGTGATGCCAAGAACAGAATGGGCAATGATGGCAACTTATGCTGAGTAACAGGATGCAGAGTTAAATAACTGTCTGTGGGTGTGAGTCAAAATTGGAGATTTGAGCCTGATCTGGATTAATGATGACGAAGAGCTCCCATTGGCCCACGGTTGATGATTTAATGAAAGCGGGAACAGGCAGACTCCCTGGGGCAAGGTGTGTGGGTATCTCTCTCTCTCTCTCTCTCTCTCTCTCTCTCTCTCTCTCCGTCTCTGTGTGTGTGTGTGTGTGTGTGTGTGTGTGTGTGTGTGTGCAGGAATGACAGAAATACAGAGAAAGAGAGAGAGGAGAGTGAGGGATAGAATGAAGAGGAGTGTGTGTATGTGTGTGTGCATGTTTCTGGTGTGTGTGTGTGCGCGCGCGAGTGTGCACGAGTGAGAGTGCAAACAGCCACTTCATGAGTGCAACACCCCGCGGAGATAAGACCGGCTAAGTACAAGGCTCAATTATTCACTGTTAGAGGGGTTTAATAGAATTGGAGGAGATTGGACGGGCTTCATGAAAACTGATGCTTTTGTTGTGGGGGGGCTGAAGTTTAAACAGCGGACGCTGAGCCATTAGCGGGGGTCACCTCTAATCTGTGAGTGCGCTGGTCCTGCTGGTGGCTGGAGAGGCTTCCCCCCGCAGCCCGGGCTCAGCCTGGGGCGCTGCCACGACTGCTGCTTGGAAACAAGCTCCTGTTCGCCGGTGACGGGGAAGCCGCGCGCGCTCCTCAAGGAAACGCGCGCGGCTCTGCAGGCCGATGCCGCCGTGTTTGCGGTGCGCGATTAGGAGCCCTCTGAAATCATCGGCGCGAAGCTGTGAATGGCAACACCGCTTAATGTGATGTAATTGGTGTTGTCAGGGTGGCAAGGGGCAGACTTTGTTGCTTGTGTTGTGTAATGGCTGATGATGGAAACAGCAATAAATTAATCGCAATCCTGTTTGGCATTGTTATTCATTTGAAGTCACATTTGCATTTCTTGCCATTGGTTGTAAACACTGGCTTATTACTTATCTGTTGGGGTTTGATAGCATTTATAGAAGTTTACAAACCTAAAATAAATTCTATTAACTATTAAAAACATAAAAAAAAGCACGTTCACAAAGATACACTTCTGCAGAACAAGCTTATTTAAATTCCCTTTGGCTTCAACTGTATCTTAAACAATCTGCTTTTTTTTTTTTTAAATGGAAATTCAGCATCAGTATCAAACCATGACTATTTTGGATTTTTACCCCCCAGGAAGACAACATGGGCAGGGCACAGCAGGGGTTGGAGAGCCCATGCCCCTGAAACAACAGCACCACCGGCTCCACGTTCAGCCGGTCCATGGCAGAGTCAACATCAGACTGCATTTGTACAAATACAAGTTGAATTCCTCAGATCCTCAACAGAACGAGGCGGAAAAGACATCAAAGAACGGAAACATTCCTGTGTATTAAGTTCACCTGTCAGAGCACCTAAACACATCAATCATGACTCCACTGCAGGGAGGTCTGCGGGGAGCCTCCTGTTGCAGCCTGGCAAACGTCTCTCTGTAGTGGAAAAGCGGCGTTCTGTGGCGTCAGGTTGAAATATTCAGACCTGCTGGGAACAAACTTTTATCACTACTTCTGTGTTCAGACTAATGAAACTTTCTCAACTAATGCAGATTTTTAAGAGTAATCTTTTTTAAATGCATCCTATGTATGTATGTATCCTATGTATTCTATCCTAAGTTAATTGTATACCATCAAAACTATAAAAAACACTGCTGCTGCTACTAGTTTGTATATAAACTTACTTGCTATAATTAGCAATGGCTAATATGACGTCTGTGCACATTTCATATCATGTAAGTGTGATCGTGACTGTGGAACCCTTTTAAAAAGTGCTTTGAAACGTGTGTAATGCTGTGCCACTTTCCTCTCATTACAAGCTTGGGTTAATGATGTTTAATGCAACACCGTTTCATATTAGTCAAGTTCTGCTTTGCATGCATTAGCAGAACAAGAGAGTGTGAGCCTTATCTTGCGCGATAAGCATTGCACCGCATGCAGCCAGATGTTAAATCCCAAATAATTTGACCTAGATTTAACTCTTGCGTTTATCTCCCCGCCAAATCTGGCTCCGCTTTGTGGCTTTGGGATGTTGTCTTTCATTTCCAAAACTGGGGGGTGTTTATGTGCTACTACAAATGACCTATGGTTTGCTAGCTTTAGCATGTGTTTGTGTGTGTGTGTGTGTGTGTGTGTGTGTGCAGGGATCTCATGTTTCTTGTGGGAACTTCTTGCAGAAAGCCGCATTGCCTGACAATTCTGGACTTTTAGTTGCTGACGATTATAAAAAGTGAAATGTGAGCACATTCCTGAGGGCCGAGGCAGGGCTGTTGGGTTACACTGCTGAGGGGGCTACCGAAAGATGGACGCTTTAACTGAGGAAAAGGGTCACAGAAACACGAATACAAGCGCATACATATGAGGTCTACAGTACCCTCTGCCTATTATATGATACTTCCCTTCAAATTAAATTCTACTATTCTAATAAATTAATTCAGTTTGATATCATTCCATAAGTTCCATCATTATCTTCAGGTAATAAGTCATAGCCGGCCTCTGATCTGCATCCTGACTCTCATACTCTATCAGTACTGAGTCCACACTCTGCAGAGCCTTTTCTTAAAGTTGCACAGTCGTACAACTGTGCAGCGCTGAGGCATTGTGTGTCCCAGATTTGGGATTGCTTGTCGGGCTGTGAGAGAGCGACAGCTGACTAGCCGGGACAAGAGGGAAGAGCGATGGGAGGGGGGAGAGAGAGGGAGGGGCCGTCAGCTCAGCGTCCACTGCTGGGATCCCAAGGGAAACTGAGCCAGGAGAGAGGGGCTACAGTTGCAGCTGTTGTCCTTCTCGCTCTCTCTCTGTCACACACACGCAGTATCCCACCACTTGAACTGAAAAGCGTTTTTTAACATCATTAAAATCCTCTTCTTTCTACATTACTATCTGGTTAAACACACACACACACACATCCACGCACACGCACACACAGATTATTCTTAGCCCATCTCTAAATGAATCCTGCATCTTTTTTTAATCTCGAATGCTCACTGACCTGCTTGGAGAACGTTATATAAAGTTCTAACGTGTTCCTGTGCAACGACGTTAGTGCTGATGGAATATTAAATGAAATAAAACCTGGTACCTGATATACTTGCCAGAGAAATTTTAGCTGACTTTGATTTTACAGCCTTCAAGATATGATACAGGAAAAATTAGCGTATCCTCAAAAGCCCGCTTGTGCTCTCCTCCAGAGCATTTCTGTATGTAGTTACAAGATCTGTGTCATCAACATGTTTTTTGCTCAAAAAGAAATGTTTTTATGCCATCATAAGCTAGAAAGTACCCCATGTTAGTCATTATCAGTGACTTTAACAGCAATATGTGCAAATCACAGCCTCTGAACTGGAGCAGGAGAGCCTTTTCTTAAAGCACTGAATGCCACCTGAAGATCACGGTGGTAAGATGGTTTTGTGAAACCAGGTCCAGGTCGTCTGCAGTAGGTGTTAATGGAGTTTCTTAGATAAAGTGATAAGAGGCAAAAAGCTACAGTGATAGTGGTTTGGTGTATCTATCTATCTATATATAAAAAAAAGCATCCCACAGATTGAGTGTCACGAAGGGCCTGTGATGAAATTGAGGGCAGTAGAGTATGTGTTCTCCATGTTTATTTATTGAAGACACTGATGGAGTTGTGGTGCAGATTTAGAATCACTTTAGTCCACAGTTGATGCACAGACAGCAACTTGCTAGCCTTGCCCTGAATGAACTTGTTAGTCATGCAGCAGCACTTTGCTGTATTGACAAAGCAGGGAGCAGGGCAGAGCCAAATCACGCTAAGAGCTATAGCTGAAAGCAGAGGCTTGATCCTATGGCCTAATGCTTCACTCTTCTTAGTGGGAGCTTTTTACTTCGATTTGTTTATTTTTCAGATGACAAATCAAGAAAAGTATAAAGCATCTCTTTCAAAAACTATAAAAGAAAATGTTTGTTTCACTATGAAGTGATAATGCATTTGATTGCAGAGTGCTTTTTGTAATACATCTAAAGACCAAGCAAAGAATTTGATGTTGATATGATGGCCTGCAGCAGTGTTTCAGAACTGTGTAAACGCTGCACCAAAATTAAGAAGAGATGATGTCTATAGTTCTTAGCTGCTACCTCCATGCTTATTTTTGAAAAGGGGAAAAATCTTTATTTGTTGAAAACAATTTCTAAAATTGCTTGAATATGAATTTCTCATCATGTGTCGCAGATACAAAAAAATTAATCCAGATTTAGGTGGATGCACAAAACTGAATTCAAGACACCAAGGGACATCACTTTCTGAAAACAGATTTAATTTACAAAGAGTCAGTGACAGTTTTACAGTGCACATGACACAGAATCACTGAGGTTCGCAGAACCCTGATGAATAATAATATCAACGACAGTGCTCAAAATTACATTTAGGGAGCTATATAATAGGGAGAAAGAAAATGTACATTTAAATATACACACTGTGATATGACATCTCAGACAGCGCCTTATGGCACAACAGTCTTAACAGATACGATCTGTGTGTGTTTGACCTTCTGATCTGTGTAGATGTGTTGACCTGAATACTGAAAGAACACCATATGGATTGGCTGGCCAAGATACTGGGAAGACCTCAGGCCTGATTCCTGTTGGCTAAATAGACTGGCCTAGTATTACATCAAACCGTTAGAAATGAAGTGTTTTTAATAAGTTAGAGAATCAGATTGTCCTTGCATAACAGTGGTCCTCTATATGAACAAAATAGTCAGAGCAGGCAGTATCATCTGTTAACCTGAGGGAATTTGTGAGGGAAGCTGTAGTCGATTCTTGACCATAATGAAGCTCCTTGAAATGAATAACACTAGAACAACAAAAATAAACACTGTATTCATTATGATACAAGAGAATAGATAAGTTGAAGGTTAAATTTCTGTTTTAGGTACAAGTGTGGTGGAGTTGCTTACATGTTACTGTAAGGTGACATATTCATCTGTGCATAAAAATTATGTTTATCTCGGAGTCATGCAATGGAATATTAAATGCCCGTTATTGCTGCTGCTGAGTTTTGTTGATGATAAATATGTACAATGATCTGTACATTTACGTAAACAGAAACTGTAATTCCATAATAACAGTCTATTCTCTTAAACCTCTTGTCTGACTGAGATCATGCATTTTTACATGCACAGTCAACTGTCTCAGCCCTGTTTTGTGTTTACCTGTGTGCATGTGTAACGTCCTCATCATAATGTAGTTCATCCACAGAGACTTGGGATCAACTGGGCCTGTTCTGTATCTTCTTTAAGCCTGTGGCCGATAAGCTTTACATAACGTCCGGGTACCAGATGGCAGTCAGGCAGTCCGTCAGTTGTTACTGTCTGCCTGTGCAGACAGTCCCTACCCCTCCTATTCTCTCTGTCTTTCTACATAAGACACAACAGCCCGGGAGGACTAACAGTTGACTCAAGATGTGAAGAGGAAAAAAAATAGTATTTCTTGTACAACAGCAAGCACAACATCCCTGCCGAGCAGTACAAGGGCCAAGTCTCAAAGTTTAATGTGCGTGCAAGCTAGTCATGCACTGTATTGCTGTCTGTTTTACTACGCAAGATGACATGAGGTGAAGCTTCTCTACATGGTGTTTCAGTGTGGCAGTGGCTCGTGGAGTCCCGTATAACATTCATTCCCTGAGCAAGATGAATGTGGCTGACTGGTTCAATCAACCCTGTGTTTCCAAGGCTTCATTAGCCCCATTGAAATGTTTAGGCCTTTAACGAAACAACAGGGAGCTTGTGTGTAGTGGCAGTGCGTTCAGTAACAGCTGTTCATAATGTCATTTATAAAAACAGTGCCCATGCAATGCAACAGTTGGTGTTCTATTGATAGATACGAGACAAACTATCAAGTGTGATGTGTGATATATGAGAGTGTGTACCATAGAGGAGAAAAAGTCAGTACTGAAAACAGTGGATGTTTTGTCAAGAACTGTAATGATGGAAGGTGATATAACTCAATGGAGACATTCTGAGAGAGATGTCCATATGAAAGTACCATCTATTAAGAAGTCCGGAGAACTCATTCATACATGCACACAGAAATTTGAATTATACAAAACTTGCAAAGGAAATTCTCTGCAAAAGTCTCTTTCTCTCCCCCTCTCTCTCTCTCTGTCGCTTTCAGAAACACACTCTTGCACACACTCCTGCAAACATGCACACCCACAAACACACAAGTTTTAGGATTGTCAGACGAACTGTTGCCCTGATAATCTTTGAGTTGGAGGAGAAAAAGTTGGGGTGTCAAGTTCATCATATCTTGATTCATTTTTAGGGAGACAGCTGCATGCCAGTCTCCCATTCATGCCCCTCAAACCAAGCCAAATCCCCAGCACCTGTCACTCAGTCTGGCAGCAGCGGCAGTCTAATGGCCTCGGCCCGAGAGTCACTGTCAGACCCACACCGCCGTGTTGTAGTCAAACAAGGGGTGCATTTTCTCCAGCCTGCTCTCTGGCTGTCTCCTGTCTAAATAAATCCCTGGAAATGGCTGCTGGTGCTGCTGGTGAAACTGGGGAAGGTGGTGGTGATTCCTCTCTGCTTCGGCTAGATGCGGACACGGCCTGCCTTTGCCCTGCTGTCCACCTGCCCAGAACGGCAAGTAAAAGCTCCCTTTGGAAGTTTTTGGACCCAGTTTCTTGGGCCTTTTGAAGAGATCTCCCTCCGAGAGCTCGGGAGCCATCCAGCCAGGCCTCTCCTTGAGGAGCTTGTCCCTGTCAGGCCGGACGCTGCGCAGGAACTTCTTGAAGATGTTTGTGGTTAGCGAGAACTTGCGGCAGATCTCCTGCGAGCGGGTGAGACGGAGCGGGTGAGCAGGGGTGTCCGGTCGATCGGCCCCTCCATCCGCCCCTCTATCCACCGTCCCATCCCCTCTCCTCTTTCTTTTATCCTCTTCCTCCTCCTCTTCCCTCTCCAGCTCGGGCAGGTCCAGCCAGTTGCCCACTAGGTCGGCGAAGACGTTGTCCCCCAGCACTAAGGGCTGCCGGTTGCGGCTGCGGCTCATAAGAGAGGAGGTCCAGTCGCTGGCGTCATCCATGCTGTCCTGGGAGTAGTCACTGTCTAATGAAGGGCCCTCTCTGGAGAGGCTGTACAGGATGCCAGGTAGGTCCACCACCTGGGCACGGTGGGCAGCCAGTGGATCGGGATAGGGCTCTGGTGGGGGATTGCCCACCATCGGTCCACAGAAGTCCACCTGAGGGGCGGTGTATCCCGACCACCTCCTGGGTATCGACTCAAGGACGCTCTCGCCTCTCATGCTTCTTTCACTTCTCTCACTCCTTTGGCTTCTTTCGCTCTCCAGGCTGGAGGTAGAGGAAGAGGAGGTTCCCAGGCTGCTCCTGTGTTGGGACTGGCTCTGGTCGTCTCGGCTGGTGCTGGATCTGCTATCCAGGGAAGGCCTGGGACTTGGGATTGGACTTGGGCTGCGGCTGCGTTCTTCAGGCATGGTCTGGCTAAAGCAGGGCCTGTGATTCTCGCCTGGGGCTGGGACTGCTGCTGCGACAGGAGGTGCTGGTGGAGCAGGTTGCGGGGGCCCTCGGTTAATGGGCCGTCCCGAGATGTCAAGGCTCTCTAGTGCTGTCTGAACCTGAAGGAGCTTGAGTTCCTGGAGGGCTCCCATCATCGAATTCATCTGAGCGTGGAGGCCATCGCCTGCTTCTTTCATAGACAGCTGCAGGGAGGGAGAGAGAGAGAGAGAGAGAGAGAGAGGAGAAAAAGAGAAGGGAAAAGAGAAGAGAGACAAAAACATCAGGGATATCTCCAACAAAAAAGACGTTGTACAGCTCATCAATCCAAGCACTTGACTTCTCAACCTCCTGTAGGGACCCTGTCATCCATCAAAGACGACTTCCCTCACTGTCCCCCCCTTATGTTCACCATGAAACTCAGTGCCAAGACAAATCCAATTACACACCAACATCTGACAGTATCAAAGACATCAAATGAGTGAATTAATGAATAAAAATTACAGTGTTCACCATCACAAACCAATGAATAAGCACGGTCTTTGTCTTTCCATCAGTGTTAGACTCTGTTGTCATCTTTTGTGTTTTCCAGGCTGCACACCTTTAATTAAGGGTCATGTGACCTAGTTTTGAATGACAGGCCAGGGCCCCATATGGCCTGTGTGAGAGAAATGATCCTTGCTCATGACAGCTGTAGACTATCATCGTTGTCATCTCTTTCTCACTCTGTTTTACTCCTTCTATTTTTATATTTTGCACCAATTGGTTTGGCTTATCTCATATCTTCACTCTCTCCTCCCAAATCTATCTTTTTCTTCACTGCAGCTTCCCACTAAATCTTACTCCTACACTCTGCTTTTATCCCTCTCCTCCTCCTACTCTCTCTTTCCGCTCTCATCTGTCTTAAGAGCTTGTGTCATGTGACCTGGACCAACCGTTCTCCTGGAGGCAGACGGCAAGCCCCGAGGCAGCATCCTGACCTGTGTCTTGACTTGTTAGCCTGAGTCATTATGCGCCTTAACTTAGACCTTGGATCCTTCTTTTGACATGGCAGTATCTTCATAAATTCAAATACACGCAGTGGTAACGGTAACAACTGACTCATGAGGCAAATCTGCCAGGAAGCCTGTCTTTTCAAAACATCTGTGGGAAGATGAGAGAGAAGGCATGCATACTGTTCTGAAAAACGTGCCTGAGCCCATGGGAAAATGTTGTTAAGAAAGTTACTGAAATTTATAGGGCTGCACGTGCATACCCACAATTAATTTTTTTTCTCTCATTCAAAACCGAGCTGTTATTCTGGATCTGTTAAATATATGGCAGAACAATATTTATATACTGATAACTCATAATACCAAATTATTGCAAAAAACTAAACAAGCTAGCAGTTTAATTTCAGTACTATCAAATAAATGGAATATGCTCTAAAAAACGTCCATGTATTTCAACTGCCTTGCAAACTTTCAAAACTCATCACTGCCTTTTATGTGACACAAATATCAAATCTTGTGAAATCTAAATCCATAAATTACCTTACCTTGTATAAACTTTCGCAAAGGTGGGGGTGGAAATGTCCCTGTCTGCCTCTCTGTTGTTGTTTGTCTGTATCTTTGCCAGTCTGTCTGTCAGTGTCCTCTCACCTTTCAAACGGATCAGTCTGACTGCCCCTATATGTATCTCTCTCCAATGGGGGGACACCGCCAGACATGGCAGCCAATCAGCGTTGCCCGTCTAGACTATAATCCCTAACAGCGGGGGTGGGGTCAGTCAGGCGGCAATGGACTGACAATGAGAAGGGAGGTGTGTGTGTGTGTGTGTGTGTATGGGAAGGGGGGGGGGGGGGGAGTGAGAGGGAGAGAGGGGGGGGGGGGGGGGGGGCGGCGGGGCGGGGGGGGGGGAGGGGGTGGGGGGGGAGGGGGGAGGGGGGGGGGGGGGGGGTGGTGTGTGGGTGGGTGGGGGGGGTGGGGGGTGTGGT
>OMLF01048299.1:0-15096 GCA_900302615.1 Holocentrus rufus | reverse complement strand
TATTGTCTATTAAATTATATTTTAAACGATAAACGATATAAACGATTGGTCTCATCATCGGCTCCACGACGATCGGTTCCACGACAATGGACAATATTACCATAATAATAATAATAATGGCAGGTTCCAAATAATCGCAGGTTCCTTATAATCGCCTGTTGAATTGAGTAATTTTTGTAATTTATTTATTTATTTAATAGGGACAATGCAAATTAACATAGTTTCAGTGCATGGCATGAATCTGATGGATTGCATGTAGAGTTTTAGCTACAGCTAGTTCTCAACTCCTGTCCCCAGTTGGGCTTTTAAACAAATAAAACATACAAAATTAAAATCATCTAAAAATTCAATGTGCAAGTACCCCATATGAGAAAAAAAAGTGATTTTGGCAAATAGTGGCCTGGGCTACTATTTGGAAATTTACAGTAATTTATTAACATTCATCTTTGTATCTGTTACTGGGTTTACATGTACTAAAGAAATCAGGTTACTTGCCTCAGACAGCGGGCCCTCAATTTCTCAACTGCAATGTAAAGGATTAAGTTTATATTAAGCATTTACATTAGTCCCTTACATTAGGCAATGTAAGGGATTAAGAGGAATCGGTATAGGCAACCTGGATTTCCCCTGGAGAAATCTGATTTCTCGGCCATGTAAACCGGTTCCCCAATTTCTAACCAGCTTTTTACAAGTGCGCATGTTCAAAAAAACAGAGGAGATAAGGAAACTGACCTGTAATAGGCACGAGAGAGTAAAAACTTTCTGTTCTACATACTCGTTGAAGAATACTTTTATGTCAACGTAAACTGCGGTGACAGGCTGGAGGAAGTTGCAGTGGGGGAGAAACATGATTACTGTGGAGTGCATCTATATGGGATTTTCAGTAATCAGCGTACGGTTGCATAACCCGGTTTCCCTCCGTAATCAGGTTTTTTGTGTGCATGTAAACGTAGTCTGAGTAACTGTATGTGAATTGTCAATTATGATGCACTGTCAGAGGGACGTGCACTCACGCATACATGTGCATGCGCACACACAGAAACGCCACAAATACAAATCATGTGTGTTTATGTGCCATGCTGTCTACTTACTGAAAGCTATGAGGAACTTTCCATAGCCTCTGCGCTGGTAGGGCGGCAGTGTGAGGATACATGCAACATTATTCCCATCTGGAGACTCTTTCTCCTGCAAAACAAAACCACATGCTATGCTGATGAATTAAAGTTTGTATTTTACAATTACTGCATATTGGTGGTCTTAAGTGGCAATGAGAGGTATTAGTTTCAATACAAAGAAATCATGTAATGTGACATCAGATTGCAGAACCTTCTCAATGCCGCTTAGGAGACAGTTTTAGATTTAGTTCTTAAGATTTAACTTGTAAAAGCACTGTCACCTGGAGTCAGTTCAAAACCTGAAACATTACATATCACTTACTTTGGAAAAGTAACCAACTATGTGCGCGCCGTGTCTGTTGACTTCAGTGAGGATGTAGAAGATAAAGGGCTCCACATCAAAATAGAGTGTCTTGTGGTCAAGGAAGAGTTTGGCAAGAAGACAAAGGTTCTGACAGTAGATCTGCCAACAAAGACCAACAACCACCACTAATGCGTTAGGAATGAAATTATTACTGATTTCAAAGTTTCCTTTTCTTTAGCTCAAACAGAGAAGTCCAGTAGCACTTACAGAAGAGAAAGCTTGAGAACGGTCGATTCATCTGTATTATCCAGCCCTGTTTACCTTGTGGTCTCGTCCATCCACTTCATACACAGAGATGTTACTCCTCCTGTAGATCTCTTTCCCTGGAGGCTGCTTCCACTGACAGTGGGACTGGACACACAAGGGATTTGGGTCAAACCTTCTAACATACAATTTGCAACAACAGCCTTAGAAAACAAAGCCGAAGAAAACACCTTTAGAAAACTAAGGTAACAAGCCTTGAGTTACAGCAGGTGGCAGTCTGAGAGTGGCACACTGAAGTTAGTCCTTGTGTTAAATTTGTAAACCTTGTTCTCTAACAATGGAAGGAGCTAACGAAGTGCTGAACTTCTAATTATAAAAACACAGCATGTGTAGCATACACTATACATAAAATTATTGTTGATGTTGTGAAAAACCAACAGCCATAAACTACTCTGGCAATGTATCTTGCTTGGCATCTGTCAACAGACTGATAGTCCAAATGAGGCACCAGATGCACGCAAGTATTTAGGCACTTCTAGCTGGCTACAACAACCTTGCCTGACTGCCTTTTTTCTGAAGGTAATACACTGACTATGAATAGGTACAACCCCACTTAAACAAATCCAAACTAACCCTTTAATACAAGTGATACTGCAAAACTTCAATTAAAAGCCAAGTCCTACTTACATGTTGAGTCCCTTTAATTTGCCAGGTGTGGCTACATGGTTTGACAAATAAAGGTCGTTTCCTATTAGAAGCCGCTTTACACTAAACATTCAAATCAAAACTCAAACAGTTGTGATGCATCATGCTATTTAACCCACCCTTTGTTGACAAACTATGGACCTGCCTGCCAAGGAATAGCAACTGCTTCTGCTATTAGGAATCACTTTTTCTGTCATGTCCTGTTCACTTCCCTTTGACACAGCAAGCACACTGGTTAAGATACCAGTATGATTTAAAGTTTTTAAATCTCAATCTGAACCCTCAATTCCATAATTATTCTGACAGATGTGATAGGGTGTGTGCAGGGTCTATGCTGCAGCAGACAGCAGACAAGTCAGGTCATGTACGACAGCGGTCATCCACTTCAGTTTAGAAGAGATAGATACAGACAGGAAAAAGAAAAAGTTAAATTCGGGAGTGTTTGGAAGATTTCTCCAGCCTCACACAAAAAATATCTGTGATTTCAAATCTGATTTTTTCAGGTAACATCTTTCAATAATTTTTCCCAGTTTTTGCTGACCAAGAAGTTAATTCAGGTTCCAATTAGACTCTTGTCACAAATATAGGCCTGTGGCTTTTGATGACAGAACCAAATAAAAGCCTGAAGCTTTATGGTATGTAAGCTGACAATCACTCCCTGCTGCAGTGTTAACGTAGCCCATATCACTTTGCTTTGCTTCCTGACAAGTAACTTGTTTGTTTGTTGTTTCCTGTGTCATAAGGGTAAACATAATGCTCTAGCTGTATGTTCTGAGAAGATCAAAATGCAGCGTGAACAGCCTGAAGGCTAAAAGCAAAACTGACCAGGTGATATCTGAAGGTCTTCTCGTACTTCATGTACTTCAGGCAGTACTCGCAGATCCATAGCTTTGGCTGCTTGCCGTAGTCCTCAGGGAACGGCGAGAAATACCAGGCATCAATCTCAAAGTTTCCGATCTGGATCTTATCCACATATTTCACTTTGGTGATCTAAAGGAAAGAGAGATATGGTGCCATGAGGAAAACATTTCACCCCCTACTGATAAAGACCACATGACAATACAAGGTCGTTCATTTTAACCAGGAGGGGAATTCTAACTAATTCTAGCTAATTTTTGCAATACTGTTGTTAACTATGTACTCTTAACAAGAAAGCCGTGCACAAACACACATACCCACGCATACACACACTCCACCTTACCGCCTCATGCTCCTTCTCCAGGGCAGCTGTTGTTGGGTCCATTTCTGCGTATGTCTGGTAGGAAGGAACAACGCTATTAAAAGTAAATCTTTTTTTTTTAAAACCTTTTTTTTATCCAGGGAAGGTTTTGCTGAGCACGAAATGCTCTTTTTCAGCAATGCCCGGCTTCACATTCACAGAGTTACATACATTCACACCTGGGAGCTGCCCAGTACAACAAAAGTCTTCAATACTGGCCACTGAGCAGCTCCACTGGACCAACAATCTGATGTCAGCACCCCAAATATGACCACAGACAGCAAAAAGCAGAACACACTGATTTTCAAAATGAGTATTCATTTTCTATCCAACAGAGCAATCAACTACTGAAGTGGCCGATTGCTCTCCATAGCTCTCCATCCCTGGTGGGATAAAAGATGAAGGTCCCCAAATTACTGTGGAGAAAAAGCTGGCAGTTTTGACTTAGAAAATAATTTGTATCAAATTACTGTTTTGTTGATGTATCAGCAATACCACTGTGACACTGTGGCTCAGCACCACCCACTATGTATCAACAGTGATGAACCCATCAACTACACTGATGACAGTGTGAAGGCAGTGTTAGAATTTAGGGCAGGGGCCTCAAACTTCCAGCCCACTAGGCAATTTTATAAGGCCCCCTAGATATTTAGAATGTATTGTTAAATCCAACCTCCAAATTATTCTTACATTATTGTTTTAAACTAATCAGAGTAGCTCCATGATTTAAAACTGTTCTTCCTTTGGTTTGTATCAGCTCCCTCCGGTTGAACTGAACACCATCTGCTGCAATCAAAAAAAAACTAAAGCTAAAAATCCATTCTGCTATATTCCTGTTAAGTAACCCATTTGTAAAATCTGCTGATATTCCCTCACTTATGAGAGAATTACATGGCGTTCCCTCTCTGGAATAAAAACACCTCTCAAAATTCCAGGATCTTCCAGAAATTCCATGATTAGTGGAAACATTACATTTCCAAGATTCTGAAAACAGACTAAGTAAAACGAAGCCCTTAGCAGTAACATAGCAAGCAAACCATGAAATTAACTCACTGAGGACGTAATCAGGAAAACAAGAAGAAATGAGGGGGGTAAAAAGCAAAACAAACAACAAAAAACTAAAAAAAAACACAAAAAGTCACAAAAAACTAAATCCAAAGCTGAAAAATGCAACCTGTGCTCTAACAAAACCAAGCAAAAACAAGTGGATGACGACTCACCTTTTGTACATGATTGATCTCATCATGCTTACGCTTCTGATTGCGGGTGATCTTCCTCTCAGGCTGGTCGCCTAAATCACCAATGCCAATCTCTGTACTTTTTCTCACTGCATCTTTCACAGTCTTTGTGAGCGCCAAACGGGACTTACCCACCCACTCATCCAGACGCCTGTTAACTGCATCAACCAAGAAAAAGAAAATTAGATAAATGTGGCGAGAGTGGTAAAAGAGAGATGGTTTAACCATACAAATGTTCAGGCTGATGAACTATTGGCAGTCACTGACTACCATGAAAAGTTGCTAAATAAAGGTTCCACCTCAAGACAAAAATGAATGATTAATTGATCGCTGCATTCCAGGGTTTTCCCATACCAAATAATTATTACTGTAATTTCCGGACTATAAACCGCTACTTTTTTCACACGCTGAAAAAATCCACCATCTGCAATGGGTTTCGAAAGGCTGGACTGCTGCGTGATGAAGAGGACAGCACAAGCACGCCTCGAGACGAAAGTGACATTGAGAGCGACAACGAAAGAGAGACTGAGAAAGTGTGTGATGGAGCTATTCTGAGGCTGTTCAATTCCGACACTGAGCGATGAATGACTGTTCTGGTAGGCTGTTTTACAACACCTGGACACCTGCGGCTTATAGACAGGTGCGGCCTATTTATGTACAAATTTTTTTTTTCTTTTAAAATTTAGTTTGTGCGGCTTATATTCAGGTGCGCTCAATAGTCTGGAAATTATGTTACTTAAAAATGTAAAGGAGAAGAAAAGAACCTAAAAAGAACAACCTATACAAATTGGTGCTATCCAGTGTCGGTGCTAGTGGTGAGTTTTTATGTACTATTTTTATAATTTAATGGGAGCTGAAATAATATTACAGCCTATTTCACTAAATTATGACTGTAGCCTCAGATGACAATGGATAAACTAACATTAAGTTGCGGAAGTTAATTTTTGATAGCAAAATAAAATACACGTATATATGTATAGTACCCATTCTTAAGAATTGGGATAAAAGGTGTCCTACCAAAATAAAAAAAAATACAAAATATTGCTTAACCACACATTATATCAAATCTTTTTGTGAAAATCTATTTTTCAAAGATTTGTAGCGTGCCAGAAAACACCCTTGTCCCAGACAAGAATTCACAACTTCAAACAATTAAAAAATGTGTTAAGTGTTCAAAATCTAAAACTAACCATTAGAGGCGTAAGAAAATATCGATAAACTTGAGTATTGCAATATTATGTTTTGTGATACTGTATCGATTCTCAAAAACAATGTATCTATTTTTAATGAGTAGTTTAGTTCATAGTTCATGACTATGCATTTTCTATGCATAGTGTATACTGACAGTGTTACATATACACTATATTTCCAAAAGTATTCGCTCACCTGCCTTGCTGCATATGAACTAAAGTGACATCCCATTCTTAATCCATAGGGTTTAATATGACGTCGGTCCACCCTTTGCAGCTATTACAGCTTCAACTCTTCTGGGAAGGCTGTCCACAAGGTTTAGGAGTGTGTTTATGGGAATTTTTGACCATTCTTCCAGAAGCACATTCTTCCCAACTTTGTGGGAACAGTTTGGAGATGGCCCCTTCCTCTTCCAACATGACTGTGCACCAGTGCACAAAGCAAGGTCCATAAAGACATGGATGAGAGAGTTTGGTGTGGATGAACTTGACTGGCCTGCACAGAGTCCTGACCTCAACCCGACAGAACACCTTTGGGATGAATTAGAGCGGAGACTGAGAGCCAGGCCTTCTCGTCCAACATCAGTGTGTGACCTCACAAATGTGCTTCTGGAAGAATGGTCCAAATTCCCATAAACACACTCCTAAACCTTGTGGACAGTCTTCCCAGAAGAGTTGAAGCTGTTATAGCTGCAAAGGGTGGACCGACATCATATTAAACCCTATAGATTAAGAATGGGATATCACTTAAGTTCATATGCAGCAAGGCGGTGAGCGAAAACTTTTGGTAAAATAGTGTAACTGATGTTTAGAGCACAGAGTCTTAATGTGATTAATGACTCTTAATTCTGATTGGTTGTTTTGATCCGAAAGTTACATTATGATACCTGTTGTGAACCCAGTACGAAGGGCCATACTGTTAAATGTGTCCTCAGACTGCATTGACGAATATAAGAAGTATCAGTCATGTAGTAGGAGCACGGTGCAATGTTTTAAACAACTAATGAGATGTTTTGGATTTGGATTGGATTTGGATTTATACTGTCTTGTTGGATAGGTTAGCTTTTTACAGACTACATGCTTTCTCTTACATTAAACTCTATCAAAGTTGCAGTGAAAATTTTCACTGCATCACGTTGTAAGAATAACAAGAAAAATACACCACCTCACTGCTATGCAATATACATAGATCTGTCAGGGTATGCGACTAGATATTGTCTGGGATTTTGGATATTATATTGTGACATGTCATGAGTGCTGCTTTTTTCTGGTTTTAAATGCTGTGTTACACTTGGGGGATGCAGTTTTTTGGACTTGTTAGACTGTTCTGTTCTTATTTGCCTCATCATATCAACTACTGTTTATCAAAAATCTCGTAAATATCGTATGAAAGAACCAATAGTCATCCCTACATCATCATCACAATGTGGATAAAGAGATATTTGATCAATTGTTAATTTTGCCCCATTCTGCCACCTAATAACCAAATGCACCCACAGATGTAATTAGCTGTGTTTTTAAGTGCCAGTGTTTTAGGGTGGGTGTTTCTGTCCTAAAACAAGCAGAAAATCTTGATCTCACTGTGAGAGCACATTTCTTATTTGTCTAAATTCCTTACCTGGTCCAGGTGAGCAGAAAGCAGACATGAAGAAGAGAAGCATTGGCTGGCTGGACAACCGGCTCAAACAGAGAGTGGAGCAAGTGAGACTAAAAGTTGCTGATTTAATTACCATCATTATGCTTTTGATCTTGGTGATCTTCATGTCTCTACATGAATTCTATGTTATGTTCACATTGCCATTTTGCATAAACAAAGAAAAGGCTGCATTTGAATTTGCCTTAGCATGACCCCGCCAGTCACCCTGTTGTTTCTGTTTGTGTTTTTTGTTTGTTTGTTTGTTTTTTTGTCTGTTTGTTCTTGTTCTTTGAATTCTAATTTCAGTACCTAGAGACGAGCAACAGTGCGTATGTCGACATTGCAGCTATGGCAGTTGAACTTCAAAGACAGCACAGGTGAGTTGTTCACACCAGACGTGGATGCACCGCGAAGCGAGAAATCACACGTGAACTGCCGCTTTTGTGTTCACATCAGAAGCGTAGCCCTCCGCCGGTCCACAATTCTCTCTCTCTCTCTCTCTCTCTCTCTCTCTCTCCCCAACACAGCTGACAAATGTGTTGTATTTAAATGTCATCAAACAGTGGGAGAAAATAACTGAAACTCCAGGACAACGGGGAGAGAGGGGGAAATCAAAGGGGTTGGCAGGTGTGTCCTCCTTATTAGGAGAGGAATTTGTGCTGATATCTAAGATTTAAATTTATATTGTTGACACCAAATAATTCTACAATGCATCTCAGGTGAGTTTCGGGGGAGTAACGCAAAAGTAATGTAACGAGTAGTGTAATGAATTACTCTCCATAGGGAGTAATTAAGTAAAGTAATTGATTACTGTGTAATACATACATTTTTTGGACTTTACTGGAAATTAAATATTTCTTTTAGTGATTCTCTTAGTTAACAGCACTCTGCCACCAACAGCACTCTGGTTTCAACAGGTGGATTTTAGTTAGCATGTTTATTTTGTGTCAGTACGGCATGTTTTGCATCAAGTTGGCATGGAAAATGACCTTGGTGGCCACCGTGGAATTCTCTGCAGGGAAACCCCTATCCAAGCCTTGGGTCTATTTTCATTTGCCACTTTTTCTGGTTGCCTCTTATTGGGCTGAAGTATGATTTACTTAAGCCACAAAAGATGATAAGACTTATTTTGCATCCTTAGAATGGAGTATGGCAGGAGAAACAAGACGGCATTCAGGATTCAAGTAGAGAAAGGTAAGTGAGCCAAAAAGTAAATTGGATGTCTTATTTTTGCAGTGGTTTCTGCTTGCATTTATTTTTCACAGTAGTTTTTTTCAGCTGTAATTTCTCACTTAAAGGAATACTCCAATATTTTGGGCGAAATAAAATTTTCTGACTTACCCAGACTGAGACAAGATGTTCCATACCATTTTCACCTCTGCTCGTCCACTGGTTCAGTTCGACTGTCATTTAAAAAACAAAAAAAGTAAAGACGTGTATTTCAGCTAGGCTAATGACTCCTGTAGAGCTCAAATGTTTATGCTAAGCTCACACGAAATGGGAACCAAACCAGTGGACATACAGAGGTGAAAATGGTATCCAACTTCTTGTCTCAGTCTTGGTAGGTCGGACAAAGGGTATTTTGCCAAAAACTATTTAAAGTAAAGAGTATTTCTTTAAAGAGTAGCCGATTTTCATGATGGCAGCATGTTCTTCTTTCTGCATCTTGTTTTATGATTTGTTTTTGCATCTGTCTCTCTTAGTTTATGGAGCGATTATGAACGAGTTGGACCTAGATGACCTGGAGAGCAAGCACATGGCTAAGAGGACCAAGTGCAGCCATAATGATACTGGGTAAAGGATGTTCCCTGCTTACTGCAATCCCAGATGACCTTGTTTGGGGTCCTGGGCTCTAATTAGCTGTTGAAACCCTGTTGAATTTCTCTCTCTACTCACAGTGATGACAGCAGTATCTCAGATGAATGCTCCGACAGTGATGAAGCCATTGTCGAGAATCCGGTAGGGAACAATTTGCGGCATAATTTGCGATCTCATAGCAGTAAAGAGGGAATATAGACTTTCCTTCTCATGCTCTTTTTGTCTTTTGCAGCCCACCAACCACATGAACAGCTCGCTGATGTCTCTGTACCGGAAGGGTAACCCTGACGCTACCACCTCCTCACCCAGAAGGGACCAGCCTGCCACGAGTAATCCTGCTAGTGCACCCAACCCCAGCACCGCTACAGGGACACTGGTCTCTACGGGGGGCTGGTTCATTGATAGAGGCAAAGGCCCTGAGCAAAACAACATCGACCTCATTGATCTCTGTGAAGACGAGGCAACCAAACCAAATGTATGTAACTCTGGAGGGACTGTCTTTATAGTACAGGGTCTTGAGAACTGGTTCCACAGTAGTCCCATGTTAAAAAAAAAAAAAAAGGCTATGATAAGCCACCTCATTAACCATACATCTTATCAGTCACTGATAATTGTGGAATAGCTGTATATTTCTTTCTTTTTGATCTTCTGGTTGTGCTGTCACTGTCAATCACAGACAAATGATGTAACTTCATGGAGGATCCATATGTACCATGTAGTCATCTCCTAGATTTTCCGCCCCTTTTTTTTGCACCTTACCAACAAACACAAACATGCTTGATCAACCAAAGAAAGTGGTTAACAGAAATGGAATTCAGTTACTTTAACTTTTTTTTTTGTTTATAAAAAATTCAAAATGTTAGATATAAGAGAATGCGGAGAGTAAAAAAAAACTCTTAAGATATACCCTGTTCAACCCAGAAAATAATAAAATAAATAAATATTTTGATTAACTTCAAATGGTTCAAAAATTGTAATTCGTACTGTATGTAATACTGTCTGCTTTTTGAATAGCAGTAGTGCATACTCTGAAGTGCCAAGATTGGGCTCGCAAAAATCTAGAATTTGATTGGCTTGGCTTTTATTTTATTTATTTAATTCTTTTTTCACTAGTCAAGCCTACCCCATAGATATAGAATATAGATATAGAAATGAAATATCCATAAAATATGTCATTTAGTCAGGGGTCGTCAGTAGAAAAGGGTTCCTTTAAGGAAAAACGTTTAGAACCACTGAAACGCAACATTAATCCAGTGAGGAAAAGAGTGGAAAACAGTACATCGCTCAGCACTACTCGTGTCAGGGGTTGGAACATTTGTGAAAGAGCTTAGTTTAGTACATTAGACAGACAGACAGATGGACAGAGACAGACAGGCAGAAAAAAATCTTACATAGACTGTCTTCAAGCTTGATATTTCACAGTTTTTAATTGTGTTGTTGTTGTAAATATTCAACTGACAAGATGGAGCCAATGGGCTAATGGAGTCTTTTTTGTTTACACCAGCAGACAGACACTAAAGTGCTTGAGCCTGAGAAAAATCGTAAAAAGTCAAAGAGGCGAATGAAGACTACAAACTCTGGTGGAGACGCTGACTCTAACACCCTGAACAAGAAAGGTAAAGCTTTGTTCACCCAAGGTAGCACCTTATACAGAGAGCAGTTCTCAAGCTTTTGTACCATGACCCTTTAAAACAAAGTGATGCCTACTGCAGCAACCCCCATCACTGGTATGCAAAGAGTTCAACCAAAAAATAATTTTCCCTTTACAGGTTGTTTCACTTGATTCAGAGGCTTCATGCCTGAAAAATATTCAGCATGTTCCATGGGGAAAAACACAACATAGAGTAAAATCAGAAAAGATAAACATCATAATAAATTTGTATAGTAGAATTTTTCCCCAATTCCATAAATTATCTTGTCACCCCCCCAAAAATATCTTGGAACTACCTGGTCCCAGCCACAGTTTAACCCCTTAATACCCGAATCATTTCCCCTCAAATTTCCCTTCATTTCCCCTTCAAATTTAGAAAAAACAAAACAAAACAAACATTTTTCATATCTTCATTTATTTTGCATCATTTTATACACATTTCCCTGGAATTCAAAGGATGTCATATGTAGATGTCACAGTGGGCATTATTATAGCATAACATGTAGCAATGCAATCTTGATGTTGCAAGCATTACCTGTTAACTCTACCATCTAACACTCAGTTGTTTCAGCTTGTTTTATCGGTCTGTACTTCTCAGCAAAAACAAAGTCACCTGAACTACAGTATTCCACACTGAAGTTTGAAGATGTGGGGGGCAATGAGGAGACCTTGACGGTTAGCACTTTGCTCCTTGCTACTCTGCTCATCAGTAGTGTACTACTATTATACCAAAAAAAAATGTTTATTCATGAATTAAATTGCATTCATGGTTATAGAAAGGGCTCTTAACAAGCTTTTAATTTATTTGTGAATTCTGTCCGTCTGTTCTAATTAATTCAATTATAATTTCTCCTTGCTTCACATTGGTTTGTAAACATATTGTGCCCCTTTGCAGGAGGTTTGTAAGCTACTGATCCACATGCGCCACCCAGAGGTGTACCAGCAGCTTGGACTGGTTCCTCCCAGAGGCTTCCTCCTCCATGGACCACCAGGCTGTGGCAAGACCCTGCTGGCCCAGGCTGTGGCTGGAGTGAGTAGGAACAAAGTTAAATTCATACTTCTGCCATAGCTACTTTGTCAATGTCTGTGGCTCCTGCAGAGGGAGCTCATAGAGGCTGCTGCCATAACATGCACCCAGTGGTGAAAGTAGATTGAAGTTCTTGCATACTGTAGATCTCATTTCAGTGTGATATCTCAGTGTGAAGGCAAAATTCTGTCAGATTATTTTTATTTTTTTAGATTTAATATCAATGGAAATTTGATTATTTTGTAATAAGCCACACCCACTTCAGTCAGTCATGACCAAACTTTGTGAGTGGACTTAGTAACGTACCTAGAACATGTAAACCAAATTTCATATAAATGCATGCAGTCAATAATGAGATATAAACTTTTTTCACAGTGGTGACACCCCATAGAGATGGAACTCAGTCCAAACTAGTCTAAAGCATATAGAACTATAAAAAGTATACACTGTTTATGGTGTCCCATTTTGCCGACCTCACTGCTCTCTGTATTGATATCACCAAGACTTAGTGTTCTTGGGGAATAAAGTGATGTGATTGTCTCTTTTAGGAGTTGGAGTTGCCCTTATTGAAGGTCTCTGCTCCGGAGCTGGTGTCTGGCGTCTCTGGGGAGTCTGAGCAGAAGCTCAGAGAGCTGTTCACACAGGCTGTGGTCAGTGGTCTGGGATGGGAGGGGTTTTTCCTCATGTAGAGAATTAAGTTCTGTTCAAAAATGTGAAATCCATCTAAGTGGCATCTAGTCTTAGAAATTGGTTTAGTATAAAATCAAACCATTTATTACATGTCACATATACTTAACATTTCTACTAGCCGTTTTCCAAAGCGTACCACACTAGTCTGGGGCATTTGAGTGTTTTTTCCTATCTTCAAGGACGCCACTGGTTTCCATTCATTACAGTATGGCGGGAAATCGTCTTTCAGAGACTTGAAATGTGACACACGTCACGTCCTGTCCGTGCTCTGCGCTCTGTTGGAACTGGTTCTGCTAGCTCCGTCCTTTTTTTCAAGTTTGTTTTAACTATTTATGTGATTTTATGTTAACTGAGCACTTGGGTTTTAGTTGTTGTAAGTCTTCAGTGCTTCAGGACAGTCCATTGCAGGGATCAGTGGTTACGCTATCAAGTAATAGCTCGCTGTCAACTTGAATTTCTATGTCCTCCTGTTTTAATCCTTGTCAGTTCGCTTTTAAGAAACACTGTTTTTAACATTTTTATCTCAAAGACAGCTAACCCCTCAGTGTTCAGTAGCAATATAGTATGAAGAATGTAAGTATAGAATTTATCTTTTCCCCTTGACAATATATTGAATATTAAATTCTGTTGTTATCCTGATTATTCTGGGAGAACAGTAGGCCTAACATTGGGCTGCTTGTCCTTCCATTCCTATTCGCCATGTGGCTATTGCCAAAACACACCTAGGGGCAAGTATAGCAAAGCAAGTATGACTACAGTAGATGCTGATTGTTGTTGATGCCTACAAGTTCCATGGTGCCAAAAAAGGAAACAAGGCAACGAGGCAACTATGGTCAACATTGGGCAATAGTCCTCTGGTCACAGAAAGTGGAAAATGATTGGACTTCAGGTTTCTGATTGGGTTTACACTGAATGCAGGAATTAACTGTCAACAGTATTTTGTTGCTGATTATAATTAATAATGATCATGTCTTTCTGTGGTAACTACTTTATTGGTTAACTATGGATCAACTCTTAATTGCCTTGCAGGACAATGCCCCATGCATCCTGTTTATAGACGAGATTGACGCCATCACCCCTAAGAGAGAGACGGCCTCTAAAGACATGGAGCGCAGAATTGTTGCTCAGCTACTCACCTGCATGGATGGTAGGGGCACACCCATAGTTGTATAGTTGTAGTGATAATTTAGAAATTACAGGAGAAATGCATAATTTGAGTGCATCTCGAGGACTCAGTATTTTAAATAAAATGACATTTTGCCCATTGTCTCTGTTGTTCCTTGTCTCTCCCCAGACATGAACAGCCTGGCAGTAACAGCCCAGGTTCTGGTCATTGGAGCCACCAACAGGCCAGATTCCCTGGACCCTGCTCTTCGCCGAGCTGGTCGTTTTGACCGAGAGATCTGCCTAGGCATTCCTGATGAAGCAGCTCGTCTCAGGTTAGTGTTACACAATTTTGAATAAAATGATGATCCCAAATATTTTGCCATATATTGAGATCACACCTGTTGAAATTATGTGTTGTGGTGTCAGTAAACAGGAAACTAGCTATAGTTTCAGAGAGCAGTATTTCTAGAAAGAGCAGCAGCTGCTGCAATGTCTTGTTGTCATTCTTACAGTCTGTGATTAGGGATGCACCGATGCATCGGCTGAACATCGGTATCGGCCGATGTTTGCCTCGTTAACTGCCATCGGCCATCGGCAAATAAAAATTACATTCGCCGATGGCAGTGGCCGATGATTATATGTTGATTTACATGTGGCATGAACGCTGTGCTCGGGAGAAACTATTTTTTTGGAGATGTAATAGTCTGCCGAGACGGAAGAGGGCACCGCGCTTTACAGTCTCGGAGAAAGATCAGCGCTATGCAGTTTGCAATACGTGTTCCATTGAGATTTTAAGAGGGGGGCTGTTAGAAAGTCATTTAACACATCGAATCTCATTGGACATTTGAAAAGCAGGCATGAGGCGGTGTACAGGGATTACCTGCAAGCAGTGTTAATTTTGACAGCTATTTTAGATTTCGTGTTAGTCTTAGTCTTTGGACGAAAATGCATATTAGTTTTAGATTTAGTTTTACATTTTAGTCATCATTTTAGTCAACTTTCAGTCACATTTGGTAGTCCATTTTAATTAACAACCTTGTACTACCTGACATTAATTTTAATTTGCAGTATTTAGATGATACAGCGGCTGTTTTGTTGAAGCGTGTTGTGTTTAGTAGTGGTGTTTGATTGC
>OMLF01048298.1:11183-24289 GCA_900302615.1 Holocentrus rufus | reverse complement strand
TCAGCTCCTGTTTGAGGTCGATGGAAATGCTAAAATCCTTTATTTAACGTCAACCAATGCATTTCGGCAATTTCTACCTTCTCCAGGGTTACAGAAGAATGAAACCAAGGACTTTAAATATCTGTATGGGGGTAATCAAGCTATCAAAGAGCCAATCAGCCAATCAGAAAGTCAGTCCTTTCTCCACTTGTCCCATCAACCAGAAACCCCAGAGTATCACTCTGAAAAATCTTTTTATACAATATATAGAACAGGCTTTATAAAACATCAAAAACCCAGAAAATGACATATAAATCCCAGAAATGTATGCAAGCTGAATTCCCCATTCATTTCATCAACTGTTACAGTTAAATAAAAGCCTCTAAAAAAGCCTCTCTGCTGAGGGCATCAGCATCACCCCCACCTGCAGTTTTGCACTTGTTGAACATCTAGACCACCTGACCTGGCCACCATGTCCTGCCTGAACTCCCTTGAAGCTCAGTTAAATGTAGGTTGCTTAAAGTTTTACACCCAAATGATATTTCTATGTAGTGTTAAAGGTTTATAATCTTGTCAAGCATTTTGTGGTTGCAGCTACACTTGCCTGTGTTCAGATATGAGCCCTGTGATGGACCAGCAGCCTGTCTAGGCTGTTCCCCGCCTTAAGCCCAGTGCATGCTGGGATGGGCTCCAGCCCCCCTGCAGGAATAAGCGGTTATGGAAAAAGGATGGATGGATGTTCACAGATCCAGTCTGACGTCTTTGGAATAACCAGAATTTTGACTTTTTCTTTTAAATCCGTTTGCAGAACACACCCTTATGTCAGTGAAAATTACAGGCTATATCATTTTGCTTGTTGTCGGCTCCAACTGGCAGCATGATGTAAGCAGTTTGAAAAATTTGAGCTTCAGTGCTCACAAATCATATAACATGATGTCAGTGAACTGCTCAGTGCATACTCATTTTTTACCACCTGGTCTGTCTGTGAGCGCTTTATATAGGATATCAAAGGGATGAGAGAGGAAGAAAGAGAAAGATCTAATGATGGTTAAACCCCCATTTTACGAGACAGACATTTGTCACTTCCTGTGGGCAGGGGAGAGTCCAAACCCAACACCAGAATTTCATTTAGGCAAATAGGACAAATCCACTGGGACTCAATTAGTGGATATGTGATGCTCTTCTCAGTTGCAGCCCCACTTGATTTGGGCTGATGAGATGAATGAATTTTGCATTTAAATCTCGCCCAATGCAGCTTTGAAATTAATTTATCAAAAAACGTGGCCAAGTTAACTTCAGCATGATTTAAAAACTTTTCTGGACCTGCATGGAAATGATTGGGTTTGTCATTTGACAACAAGGCATATGGCAAGTTGTTTGTTGTACCGGAACCCCGTCGGGATGGATTCCCCCCGTAGCTGTCCAAACAATGGGACACATCTCCCTAGAAAGGCTCATTGTAATTCCTGGCCTGAAAACATCCACAGAAATGGGAACAAATCTTACTTGCTCAGAAGATTTCGCCGTGTTGCCCTGCTAGAGGCTTCGAGGACAAGCAAAACCAGCAGGCCCCTTTTGACAGAAGAAAAGCCGGGCTGAATAGAGCCCTGGCAAATACACAAGCGCTGCAGCAGCTGACAGCTGTCTCTGCCTTTGTCACCGCAGAATGAGAGGCTGAATGGAACTGTTTTTGTTGAACGAAGTTGGTTTTGAAACACCGGCGTCCACCAGCTACCGTGAGGACCAGTGCAACATGATATGGAACAAAAGGACCTGCGATTGAATGAGAGAGGTGATCATGTAGTTAGAGGGTCAGTGTGAGACTTTCATCAGTTTTCACCTGTTCACATCAGTGCTTGATCTGTATTAAAACAGCAGCCTAGGTCTATTCATCTATATCAACTACGCCACTGAGACCTGTGGCTCCTTTGTAGCCTACGTGCACCTCTCCAAAAATCTAATCTGTGCACAAGGCAAATACCAGACTGTGAGCTCTGTGATTGGTCTGCTACACTGCTTTGCACTTCTTAAGTGACATGCAATCACTTTCCACTGAGAGGGAAGACAATTGGATGCCAGTTGTTGCCTTTCTTTGCCCATCTTGAACTGAAGAGGTTTGCAAATATGCTCTGATGCTGCCAGCTCGCCCCCAGACTGCAAAATATCAATAAATTCACGGTGAGAAAAATATCCCAAAACATCACTTGGGACATTGTCTGTATATCCGAGAGGAAGCTGTCTGTAAGCATTTATGTACTTCATTAATGTGGAATTGATAAAATCTTGTCTAGTGTTTCGTCTCAGTTTGCACACAGACTCTCCAAAGCACAAATATTCTCACTGGTGTAGATATGGGACTCTTTTATGCAGGGGTATAATTCCACCTTAACCCGTTAGTTTGTTTGCATAACATAATAGATCTGTAGTCCTGACTCAGATTGCGTGCTCAGGCCTCATGCTGTAATTCAGATTAGGCTGAGTCCATAGAGAACAAACTCATAAACATTTGTCCCGCTACAGTTTGATCCGGCGACCTCTATAGATTACCAAATGTCTTGTTTATCATGTAAAGCAGTGTAGCCCCACTTAAAGACTTTATTAATGTTATGTCGATATAGATCCTGAGCCATTACTGGAATATTAGTGGATTATTGCACTGATGGCGCCGGCAGGGAGGGGAAGGTGGGGGTAGAGCAGCGTTGCACAGAGCACTCAAAAGCTTAAGATACCATGAACATGCTCGTCACTCACAGTTCGGGATTAAATAAATTCCTGTCACTAAGACATCGCATTCCTGCAGCAGGGATCTGTTCTCTCCTCCCGACAAGAAGCTACATGTATGAAAAGCAGACGTGGGAGACGCTGCCAGTTTGCACATCGCTACACTCAGCGTCGCGTTAGTGCCCAGTGGTGTCAGAGATGCATATGGTACTCGTTCACACAGAATATTTATTGCCAGAGTGAACACTGTGCCATGTATAATGTAAACCCCTGTGTTAAGCAGGGCATAATCACTGACCTACATTTGTGCATAAGATAAGAATTGTCTAGGGTCAGCAGACTGGGGGGTAAAGGACAAGTATGGCTGGTAGCTTGTTGTTCTTTTTACATTTTTCTATGCTTAAAGCTATCCAGCTAAATTGGAATGATCCCCATGTTGCTGTAACAGAAACACCTCATGAGAGTATGAGCCGAGAAAAACATTTTGAAGTTTGCATTTATAGATTCAGTTGAATACCTGTATCCAGCAGCAGATTGTTTACATGCTCATTTAGTGTAAGCTGAAAAAAGGAGTTTATTATATTTTTTTTCAGCTGAAATCGCTGCTGTGTTAATTACTTGTTTTTCATTCCCTCAGCACTCCCACCCATTGAAGCTCCCCTCTGTCTGCAGCCTGTCCCCCTCTGTGGCTTCTGTTTTCCTTGTATAACAATGCTAAGCAGGTCTTTGGGGCTATGTGGTGCTCTCCGAATTTAAATCAGTGTGGGGTGGGAAGAAAGCCTCTTTCGCTTTGTGGCGGGCGCATGCAAACGGCAATTGAATTGAGAGAGGAAGTTCAATAAGAGGCTGCTCCAGGACTGTTGAGAGCTTTGAATTCTTCCGCCTGCCGCTCTTCCTGGGCTGCTTTTTTCATTTGAGAGTAACTGATTTGAGGAAACATGCCAGCATGCAGGTGTGATAAATTTTGTTTAGATTTGTAAGCATGTAGGTTTAGATTGATAAATGGGTTTGCCAATATAACCAGCCGACATTGGCATTGTATTAAATATTGGGTATTGGCCGGTCGCACTGCCTTTAGGAACTGCTGACCCGCCTGAAATCCAGTTTGAGTCTCAGTGGAGAGTTTTAGTGTTTTATGGTATAAATGCTGTTTCAGAGACTTTTCTACACTATAAACAAACTGGGAAAAATACTCAATCCTTTGTATTTTCTAGGCTGAAAATGATGGATGGAACAATTTGAATAAAAATGATGAAATACTACCCTCAATCCATATATATTAGTGTCATTAACAGCCTGTAAAAACCTCTATCAGTCCAACCCTTGTAAACTAGAAAACTCTTATGGCTCCTACATTATCTAGTGGAGTGTTTGTTTAGTCCTTAATCACAGTTATAGTCTCAGCACTACATGCAGTGGTAAAGATATACCAGTTATGCTTCATGTTTTCACCAGACATTAATAATGTATTGCATGCTCCATTACCATCTTGCTTCACATAGATACAGTACACACATTTTCATGACAGTACCTGAAACAGGACATGAGATATGTCTGTCCAGATTCTCACCATTTCTAAGCATTTTAGCCAAGTTTTGTAAAAATCATGTCCGTGCCTCCATGTTGTTTCATCTGGACAATAATGGAGGGTTTGTCTCTTATGTCTGCTGATATGCAGATAGTGTCATGTGAATCTATTCAGATGATGTGCCCCCTTTTTTCTTCTTGCCCAATGACAAACCCTGCCACAAAGTTTCTTGCAAATCTGTTGATGCGTTCTTGCGATATCCTGCACACAAACAAACACACAATGGGGGGAAAACATAATCTCCGTCCAGCTCTATTGGGGGACGTTGCAATAAATGAAATCAACACCCACCTCAGACACTCAGTGACAACAATATAAAACTCCCACAAGGGGAAAGCTGTAACCTTGCCTCGTCTTCCCAAACAACCTGGGTACCAGCTGGGCAGCTCGGCATTGTGGGGCTTTTTTTTTGACTGCAGCCCAGATTTCATTAGACAATCTTTGCAAAGAATGTGCAAAACAAGGAAAAATGCTAAATGACACAGATGTTTTGGATAATCATAAAAACTATATAGAAATATTTTTAGACACTTGAAATAATCACTTAGAACTATTAATACTTGCACTGATGATAATTATGATGTTGGAGGTTTTTGCTCGTTTCCTGTATTCAGTTACTGTTGAACGTCACTGTACCGAACTAGAAGTCTCTGAAGATGTTTCCTTTTTTTGCCATTTGGAATTGACTTGCAGTGAATGAGCTCCAGAGGTATGGCAAAACTGATTTAAAAATATATTTAATCACAGTGTGTGGATGTAAAAACTGTCAATTACCATTTAAAGCGTGGAAAACATAAAAAAAAAAGAACAAAAACTAGCAGCAATTACAACTTTGCCATGGATTTGGCTCACATGTATTGCGTAAGGATCTTTCTCTCATGTCCTACTGCCTTCTGTCCTTCTCTCTCTGAGCGTTAAGGTCACAACCGGGCTCTTGAACGTCTTTTAGCCGCACTACAGTGACCTTGATCATGTTCCATTACTGCTCACTAACCAACGCTCTCCGCCGGGCTATTTTTACTATATGTGCAAGATTGGCCATTTCAGCAGGGTTAGCAAGTATTTTCAGTCAGTGGAGCAGAGGAACCGTGTTGCCTGAGGCAAAAGGCTTCTCATCGAACAGTGGCACCATTACTCCAGCGCAGTCCTACGTTTGTTTTGCTGTTGATTTATTTATTCGATACAGATTTCATATTTTTGCATGATTGGAGGCACGATACAATGCAGAACTCTGGTTTGCACTCCATTAAGAAATTGTATGGATGAATTTTATAAATAAATTTTCTTGCACGGAAAGAAAGCAATTTCTGCATGGCTTCCTGAACCTGCTTCTGTATGTTTTTTTTCTGTTATATTCAACACTTGTTTAGATTTCATGCATTTGTTTGGTTTACCAATTTTATTTCGACCTTATTTATAACAATTTATACTTGAGTTTGTGGCTCTCTCCACTGCATCCTGTTCTTTCTGTCCCTCAGAGTGCAGGAAACTATGGAGTCAATTACTGAATGTTCTGTCAGTTTTTATTATAGGTTTATTATAACCAGCAGTGAGACCAACTGGAGCCTAAACACCCTCAACCTTATTATCTGCATCACATTAGTATTTTAGCTTGTGCACAATAAAATGGGAGATTTCAGCCGTCCAGTAGGGACTGTGCTTTTCCTGTTCGCTCCAAATATTGTTAATTGTATATTTTAGTAGTCTTGCATTCTTTTCAAAATAGGTCATGTTTTTTCTTTTCAGCTTATAGATTGTATACATGCCTGTAGATCGTTAGTGTGCTTTGTCTGTCTCAATACACTTGCACTAATGTCCTGTGAGTCAAAATAATCACATGACCTGTTCTGGTGCAGTGCATTAAGCATAGGCATAACAAAGGAGATCTGATATTTGCCCCCCCTGGACATATATTTATCAGAGGCAATCACTAGATGGGATTCTGCCGCTTTAGTTGATTTTGCTGTCTGACCCTGGTGCTTTTTTCCAATCAAGTTCAGCTTCATCTCATGCAGTATGGAGCCATTTAACTGATCATGGTTTTTTGCCTCCGTATTCACAGTTCATCAGAGATAATGGCAGCTCTACCCTCCCCGCTTCTCCTCATGAGTCATCAGTCTCATATGAGGATCGTGTTGGTCTCGGTTAATTGTTAAGGGCAGTCAGTTCAACATTGTTTGTAAATTCAGAGAAACATGAATAATTGACTCAGTAAGCGAGTTCATAAATTTGTTAGTGTTTGTGACAGTGACAGTGTGGCTGTCTAGATTTAAACTGAGCGTGTGATGATTTTCCAATCTGTCCTCCACATGAATCACAGAGCAGAGACAGCACTTTTCTAAGGTATTATGTGACCTGACAGACCAAAATTAGCTCTGCGTGTGTGATGCTGCACAAATCACAAAACCGCAGTGAAAAAAACTCTAAAATTTGGTTCTACTTTTTGACTCAATGGACTTGATATTCGATTTTGTAGTCACTTCCGAGTGATCCTGAGCTCTGTGGCTCCATTTTGTCTGATAAACCGTTCACCCAACAATTGATGGAGAACATCAATGATTTACTGCAACATTTCAAACAGCTGTTAACAGACTCATGTCAAATTAAGAATTCAACACTGATTAGCAAATGCTTGTCTTGATCTTATGAAGAAAATGCATGACAGAATTTTTAAAACCAGGTGTGCTTGTAGTGAGTCGAGAATTTGAAAAAGCTTCATCGGACGCCATGAGATGAACTGCGTCCTGTAAATACAGTGTTCTCATCCTTTGCTTTCAAAACCGGTTCTGCAGTGAAAAGCAATAATCTGGCTGCAACAATTGCTCCACTAGCAAAATCCTAATGGAGGAGCAGGTCCCGCCCACCCTGCAGGAAGTTGAAATTTGCTGCTGAAGTTTTTGGTTGGAGTGAAAACCTGCAGAGTCGTGGTCCTCCGTGGTACATGGTTGCCCGCGACTGCTAAGAATGTTGTGGAAAAGATCTGAAATGACCCAGAGAATCCCTTTCCTCTTCTGTCTTCTTTATTTTTGTCTTCTTTTTCATCTTTTTGTCATACTTTCCTGTTGCTCAAAGAAAGTTGCCTGCAGCTCATCCACAATGCAAAAGTACAAGTCTTGACTGTGAAAACCTTGCACAGCACAGCACAGTGCAGCTGCCCCTGAATCCCTGAAGAGGATTTCCAGTCAGCTTTAGAGCTGACTTCAAACTTTTTTTTGTGCAGGTCGACAAAGCATTTAACATCCCATAACACCAAAACACATCTGCCTCGCGTGTTCATGTCAGATCAGGTCTCTCACATCGTCTGGTAGATACTCTTAAGTTATTCCCAGGTCAAAGTCAAAAGCAGCAGCAGTTGCCTTTCTGATTTTTTTTTCCTTTCTGTTTTTTACCTGTGAGACACTGTAAACTAAAATCTTAATAGGACGAACAGAAAAACTTGAAAGCTTCTCGTGGCACTCGGTGAAATTTTAATCCTTTGTGTGACTGGCGTCTGTCTGCTCTGTGCATAATTCTCTTTTTTAATTTCTGTTGCCTTCTCCTAGGTATATTTTTGTTTGGTTTGTTTGTCTCTTTTTATAATGCATTGAATGTCTTTACTCTTTAACTGATTCTGACCAAATATTGGTGATTGTTTTAACTGTTGATTGATTATGGATGTTTTTTTTGGACAAGATGTAGTAATGGCCAAAGAGGCACTTTTGTGACACAGTTTGTGCAATGGTCCATGATATAGCATTTATCCATCCAAATCAGGGATAATTTTTTAGCTCGTGTTTTTTCTGTAGTAGATATTCTATATTGTCCCATAATAAACAAATGCATCCTAAGAAATTAAATTTAAAATGCACAAAAAGGCTAAAGGTCGAACCAAACCAGTGGCTATTATTGGATTTGTTTTGTTCTCTATATGTGTTTAAATCTATTAGCATTATTAGGAGGCTGTTTCCTTTCCTAGCTCTCACATAGTGAATCAGGTCACAAGGGACCATGCAAGAATGAAAGGCCAATGGGTTTTTTTGGGATTAAGGGAAAGCCAAAAAGCTGTCAGTGGAAGGGGGTTAAATATAATTGTAATTATTATTTCCTCGCATGAATCTGTAACAGCCCTGGTTTGTGGAGGAAGTGGATCAAGGAGAAGTCATGGAGGGACAATGGGAACACATCCTTGTATCATCCAGCCCCCCAGTCTCCCTTCTTATCCAGAGTGACCTGCAGTCTCTTCTGCAGCTTCCCCACAGAGTCTGTTATTGGTTCACTGGCCATCCATCGGCGGTGTGGCAGCAGCTCACGGCTCCGTCTCCATCCAGCTGGGTAGCATTGGTTGTATCAGTGAAAGGTCTGTCAGTGACGTGTGCCCGTGCACGCTCAGCCTTCATACTGTAATAACAGCGCTGCACTCAGACCTCCGGGCAGCCTCCGGGCAATTACATGGGGAAGAAAGCCACGGGTCACACTCCTGTAGCGCAGGCGGTGCTGCAGTTTGCAGATTATGACCCACTTTCCCGTCTTCCTCTCTAACAGCAGTTAGATTCCTCCTCGCTTATAAATTTCAGATGACAAGTCAACCGACACCATTGCATAGATTCATCTGCAACAGACTGTACGCTGATCTGCATCCCTGTTGATCCATTTGCATAAGGTGTGACAATTCTGGTATTTAAAGTTAAGAAAAGAGGTATTTTTTCATTGATCCCCACTATCTTTTCCAAACATGCCTCTTTGCAATATAATGTATTCACTCCAGGGAATCCAAGTGAAGTAGAGGAGCTGTAGTGCATTTCTGTTTGTTTTCCTCCAGTTTCACCCGTTAACCTCCTTACTTAAGTCTCGGTGGATTATGATAAGCTTACGTTGAACTGTTAGTCTTCTTTTATGCCTCATGTCATGTGAAAGGTATATGGGAAATGTCATGACTGCTCGATTTGTGTCACTCACTCGTGGCTGAAAAAGGTTTTTGAAGGCATTTCTGCTTTTTTTGACCGTATGATGATAGATGAGCGGGAAAGATGGGGGATGGAAAGAGAGAGAGACACACATCCACAGCTTTTGAATTTCTGGATCGTATTGTGAAACTGTCATTGTATAAAAAATACATTTTGAACTTAATCCTGATGGTATGTGGGAAAAGGGCCAGGACAGGTTGTATTTTCTAAGAAATGCTTTTAATATGAGTGGAACAGAAATGTTTCTGTTCCTCCACACCTTTTATCTAATCAGCCCTCACCTTCTCCGAAAGGTCCCAGTATTTTGAAATGCAGACTACTTTCCCTGATGTCTATGTCAAACAAGCCTCACACACAAAGCCTAGAAAATCTTGGACAGCCTTAGTCATGCCTGGAGGGACGGCTGCCAGACAGGCAGCCATAGGCAGTCTGGATTCACTCCACATACCTTAAACCTGCTCAGCTGTGACAGATACTGTAGACTCTTCCCCCTGATGTCCCTGCTGCCTTGGTTATTTTCTGTGCTTTCGATTGTTTATTAGATGTGTTTGAGTGTTTCTGTGTATTTAATGTCATGTGTCATGTTTCGTGTATTTATCTGTTGTGGGTATGTGCCTGGTTTTGTGCCTCGCTGCTGCCAAGATTCCCATTCGGGACAAATAAAGTTTTTTGAGGAGGGATGAAATGCAGCAGACGTCTTGATGCCAGATGCCAGATTCAAACCCACGACATCAAGAGAGCAGAGTCTGTCCGTTTGCCCACCAGCCGCTAGAACGTCTTACTGCTCCAGAGAAGTTGCATTTAAACTTGAATTTCACCAGTAAGTTGAACAGGACATTGAGGTTTATGCTCAGAGGACTGTAGCAGAGTTTTATTTACTGGACGGGACGAGCCAAGTGTGTTGTCATTGTCGTCTGCTGCCCCTCATCAAAAATAAATTATTTTGCCGTGTTGCAAATTTGAGAAAGTGGAAAACATTGGGCCGCACTTCTTGACCCTAATTTGTTGACACGTCATTTTCAAAAAGCTTTTGGTAAAACGAGGTCACAAACACCAGGTTTGCACAGTTGGGCCTCATTGGGGGAAAAAAACATCCCGTATTTATTACTATAATCTCCCAATTGCAAGAACCTGCAATTATTATATTATTATAGGAAAATAAGGGTTTCTTGTACTGTGTGGAATCTTTGACCGATAAATAAAGCTGCATTTTGGTGAAATTTTGGCTGTTTTAGGCAAACTGACCAAATTCAACTTAGGCACCCCAATCCTAGTCATTTTTTTTTTAAATGTGTTTGACAAATAATTTGCAACATCATTTTTTTGTCAGTGTCATTCAGCCTCATCAGCAAACACACAACTGACCATTCATGACATCTGTGATCCATGATGGTTTTAGTAGCTTTAAGGCTCTTGGCATTTTTTTACGGTTTTAAATCCAAAGCTGCTGTGTGTTTACATTACAGCGTGTCACTGACAGGATGTTGTGAACCGCAGCAGTTGGACTTGTTGCCAGCTGGCTGATTATCCCTCAGACACTGTATGTGCATAAAATAAATCTCTACATCTGAGATTTAATACATGATTGACTGCAGGACCTAAATTTGAATTAAAGCATGCTCCCATGGCCTCTGGGTCTCTGCAGCTCCAGCAGTCTGTCTGAGGACAACACATAAAAATAATACTGAAATCTAAAGAGGAAAATGTCCTGTATTTTATTGCATCAGGGAATTTTTTTAGACCACAAGGAGTGAAGTCAAAAGGCAAAAAAGGCAGTTTAATAATCCTAATCCTAATTTGGATCCTGATAGTAAAACTTCTCTTTTGCTGTATAAATAAAGATTACTGATTATCAGTCCAACAATCTTAAGCCAATAACTGTTAAATGCACATGGGTCTTTGCAGGATGTAGCTAACTCATCAGCAGTCCTACCTTTCTCTCTTTCTGCTTGTATGGCACAGTTAATCCTTCTTTTAGGCGACACTGTACAGCCTGCATTTTAAATTGCCAAATATCAAAGTCATTTGAATTTTAAATCAGCAAAGGGGTTTACACCCATGATGTATTCCTGCAGTTGCCCTGCCCTACTTGTTACCACATCAGAGACAAATACTTAAAAGTTAGCACGGCTAACATCAAGACAGGCTAATCATTTGAATGGGAATTAATGTGCAGGGGGCATGGGAATGTATGAGTAAAATAGACCCCCATTAATAGTTTAAATCTGACTTTGATCCGGCTTGTTTCTTGTCATTCTCAATCTCATCACAGGCCGGCGTTCCCAAGCTGACTATCTCTTACATCAAATTTGAATACATGTCGCATCTCTTTGAATTATGCATAGCTGTGTTACTCCTGCCAGAAACCAGTTTCTCTAGAAAAGCTTCCGAGGAGCAGGACTCGCCTCGCGGGAGGGAAGAGATGGCAGTGAGCGGAGATCCTGACTGTGGCGGCTTCAGCTGTACTTGACTCGTCTGTAATGTGAACGTCGGAGAGCGAGGGAGGAAAGTGACAGATGTTTGCAAAATTTGAACATGTAAGGATACATTTGTGAAGCCATTAGGGGTGGGTGTTATATTATCAAGTGAAAGAATCAGGGCAAACAAAACAGCTGTGCATTTGAATCTGTGCATTTCTTCATAGAGCTTAATGCCCATCGTGAAATATTGATTATCTCTAATCCTGACCCTATTCTTTTTATATCTTGTCACAAGACACTGCTGCACTTTGTAAGAGAAAGCTTTGGTCAGTTTCCACTCTGTATTTATGTAGAACTAACAAGATTTATGTTTTCAGTTTCTCTTTTCTGAAATCTGTACTCTAAGTTACTGCTACTAGTGCTGGGTAAAAGATTGAAATGTCGAAGGCCAAAAAAGTCCCCAAACACAGTTAAGAGTTGATTTTATCACAGGAGAGCCAAAGCACCGTTCAAATCAATGATTTAATGGTTCCTCTGTCGCTCTCGAGTTCATCCAGCACGCACGAGTTCCTCTGAATAACAGGAAGTTCTGTTGTACAGCAGGAGTGCAGCAAACTACAGTCAGGGTTTTCTTAACAAGGTCTCCTCTGGTACTAGTTTCCCTTAAAACATAACTGCACAAAAGACAGTAGTGGCTTTAAATTTAGCTGGATTAAATTAGATTTTTATTGTTTTATTGCGCATAATTATTTCAAAGATGAGATCCTGAACCCCTACAGGTATGAGCAATAAAGTATATGAGCTCCTGGTCTGTAAAACATTCAAAAGGTTTTAGCTGTTTTGGAGAAGGAAATCCGCTATCAGGACAGGTGTGCTGTTCACTCAAGTAATCCTAATTGTGTGAGATGAGGGATTGGAGCTCTGCTGACAGCACAGACATTTCATATAGTCGGTCTGATTGGCCTAACAGGCATTTATTCATAGGTTCAGGTATTTTTGGGGACAGCGCGCACAGGTGTTGTCAGGACTACTTTTTTCGAGTACCAGTTAATTCCTGGAACAGGTCCAGCTCAATTTGAGACTTGAGTCAAGTTGAGACCAAGTCACGACCGACACCAGAACAAATTCAAATTCAAGGCTCAGATAAAAATAAAAAAGCAATATGCAATATACATATCTTCTCAAATGTAAAAAAAAATATTAAGGATTTTATTTAAGATCAATAGAGATGTAAATCTCCTTGCAAGAACTTAACTTAAATAAGCTGCTGAATACAGAACACACAGGCTTCATTATCATCTGTGTTTCCTGACTTCTGCTTTTAGGTTATTTCCAGCTGGTCCAGGTTTCCAGTGTGTCGCTGTGTGTTGCTACTTCCACAGTGGCTGCTTTTGTTTGTTTGCATATTTAGAAATCGTAGGACATGATAAAAATATATATATATATAAAAAAAGC